>JAQNBH010000011.1:32296516-32301516 GCA_028752905.1 Cladorhizidae sp. MBARI D1340-BT2 | reverse complement strand
TCCAGGACAGGAAGACCAGTGGCTGACGTCATCAGCTGGAACAATTATATAAAGGGACCTGGTGTGTAATATATAGAGAGCGAGCTAAGTAGAAAGTCGATAAGTTGAACTGTTGTGATATCTTGAATTGTATTTAGTAGTGACAACCTAGTTGGTTGCCTACTAGTGTTTGTATTAAGAAAGGACAGCACACCTCTTTTGTGCCCCTTGTTTTAATAAGACTTTTCCTACTCTGCTCATTGTAATCCTTGCTGCTCAGACAGAGACTCCGAGAGTAAGAGGGTTGTGTCAGGCGCTAGTGAGAGTGGCCTGAGTTAGACGGAGCTGGGCTAGTATTAGAGAGAGTGCTAGTGGCGGTTTCCTCTGAAGTGGTTGCCCTTGCCTGTTTGCAGTTGACCAGTTCCTGTGCAGGTAGTGCTAGGCAGCTCACAGTGGTGGCAGCGGTGGGATTCGAACCCATTGGATCCCAACCCCAAACCTACAGCTAGAGAGAGTTGTAAGTTGACTGGCAGCTAGTGTAGCTGTTGCAGTTTGTCTGGCAGTCAGTGGAGTTGACTGTTGCAGTTGTATATATTTTTTTTCCTTGTTCTTTTTGTTGTTGCTTTTGTGGTTGTGCAACCACCAATAGTATTTGTCTGTTTAGCTAGTAGCTAGCTGGCAGGGACACAACTCTGGTACTTGACCAAAGGAGTTTGCAAACCCACCCTGCAGTAGCCAGGTCGATAGTTAATTGATACTACCAGTTGTTTTTTTTTGTTTGTTGTTGTTGACTTGCTAAATTGATTGAACTCGAATTGACTTCTGTGGTCAAAGCTAAGCACTTGGAAAATGGCAACAGGAGGAGATGAACAAACTCAGCCAGGAACTACCCGACGAGGGACGCAATACCATCAGCCCCCAATACCTACCTACCCTGCTACCATGTTTTCAGCCCCAGAGCCCCGAACTACAGAAATATTCAGCCAGGATCAGAGGGAGGAATCCCCAGGGAGGTTCAATCATAGTGATGGAGGCTCTGAGGCAGGGATAGAAAACCCAACAGAACGGATGATGAGGCAAATGCTCGAATTAGATCAAGCCCGAGCCATAAGACAAGAGAAGCAACAGACTCAAATGATGCAACTTCTAATAGCAGCTCAGACCCCCGTACCGACAGGCCCACCAGTAGCCCAAGCCCCCAGGATCACTCTCCAGAAGTTCACCGAGGGTGTGGATGACATGGGAGCGTTCCTGGAGATGTTTGAGGCCTCAGCAACGTCAGCTGGATGGCCTGATGGACAGTGGGCAGCACATCTAAGGAGTTGCCTATCTGGGCAAGGTTTGATAGCAGTATCAAGGTTGCCAGCTGAAGATCAAGCGCACTATCCTTTGGTTAAAAGAGCACTATTGGAGACCTATCATGTGTCAACAGAGGCTTACCGACGCAAGGTGTTTGATAAGCCGTTTGACCCAAGCAATCCTGAAGGATGGATGAGGTCGTTCAAACAGGCATTTAATCAGTGGACAGCCAGTGCAAAAGGCAACCCCATGGAGACAGTGATTATGGAGCTAGCCTTGCAGAAGCTACCGAGAACTCTGCAAGGCCAAATGAGGAACTTAGACCACCTCGACTTTGAGGCTTTGACCGCAGCAACCACAAGGCATGTAAGCAATGCGACATATGAGCACCATCGGGAAAAGGGCCGACTTGACGAAAGCCAACGACGACCCTTTACCGGACAAAGACGATCCTTTACCGGACAATTCCAACCGAACAAGAACAGAGAGACAGCAACAAGCAGCAACAAGGAGGGGACGAAAGAGTTTCACCCCCCTCCCATAGATCGGAGCACTGTTGAGTGTTACCGTTGTGGGAAGCATGGACACTTCCAGAGAGACTGCAGAGTCAGAATGAAGACAGAGCAGGTTAAATGTAGCACAAGTCTACACCACAAGAGAGGAGCACACCCACCGGAGTGGACTAAAACGATTACCATTAACGGGAGAGAGGTGGAGGCTCTGCTGGATACCGGGTGCACCAAGACTTTAGTGCACCCCAGATGTGTTCACCAAGATGACTACTTGGGATGGAGCATCCCTTACCAGACGGCTTCTGACAAACGAAAGGAGTTTCCGGCAGCAAGCGTGGAGCTGCAAGTGGAAGGCAATAAGATGACCCTAGCGGTTGGAGTCTCTGAACACCTCGACAGGGACGTGTTGATGGGGGGCGACATCCCCCACTTCAGACGGTATCTCCGGAAAGCCCTCGAGAGTGCACCGAGAGAAGATCAAGAACAATCCCCTACCCCAATCCCCGACTCTGAAGTAGGCATGATGACGACCCGAGCCAAACAGCTGGAGCTTGACGCCCTCGAGTTACAGGAAAGTCGCCAGCTGGAAAGTGAAGGCGTCATCATGTCAGACCCATACGCAGAGGCGGAAGGAGAAGGTGCAGAGGACGGATCGAGCGAGGTCCGAAGTGAAGTTAAGGCGACGGAAGTTCCCCACTCGTGCACCGAGGTGGAGAGTGAAGCAGAGGGGGCTCTGGACCACCTGGACGATGTCATCACCAGAGTTGAGCTGGAGCAGGCTCAGAGGTATGACCCCACATTAAAACTGATAAGAGAGAAGGCTAAGGGAAGTGTGAGCGATAGTCCTTACTTTTGGAGAGAGGGACTTCTGATGAGAACCCCTTACCACCCTTTGGGACGGGAGTTGTTAGTGTTGCCCCAAGTTGCACGACAAAGAGTGCTTACATTGGCCCACAATGCCCCAGTGGCAGGACACTTTAGTAAAGAAAGAACGGTACAAGCTATTCGTGAGAGGGTAGATTGGCCGGGGTTAACGAAAGATGTAAGTGAGATGTGTTTATCTTGCCCCGTTTGCCAGAAGGCCAGCCCTGCCGTGACTACACGAGCACCCTTACACCCCCTCCCCGTGATAAAGGAGCCGTTAGCAAGAATGGCTATGGATGTATTGGGTCCCTTAGAACGGACCAAGAAAGGAAACAAATATATCTTGGTGATTATGGATTATGCTACCAAGTGGCCCGAGGCATTCGCCCTCAAAAATGTGCAATCTGAGACAGTTGTTAGTTGCCTGGTGGAGGTCACAGCGAGGCTGGGAGTACCTCAAGAACTACTTTCGGACAACGGGTCCAATTTTATCTCCACTGTTATGTCGCAATACTGCAACTTGACGGGTACCAAACGTATACGGACGTCCCCCTACCATCCCCAAACCGACGGGATGGTAGAGCGATTCAACGCTACAATCAAACGCCTGTTGAGGAAGCTTACCCAAAACCCCAAGGTGGAGTGGGACAGCTGCCTCCCCTATGTGTTGTGGGCGTATAGAGGCACTGTCCACAAATCCACAGGCTTTTCACCCTACCATCTGATGTTTGGCAAGCCCATGAGGATGCCCCTTGACCAGCTCGTACGGTACTGGCAAGGAAAGGAGGAAATGGATGAGACGACTGTTAGCGAATTCGTTCAGACCCTCAAGGCCAACATGGATGTGGTCCGTGAGCTGGCCTTTGAGAAAGAACTGGGGGAGAAACAAAAACAGAAGCGATACCATGACAGATCTGCTAAAGAGAGACACCTGGAGGTCGGGGACTTTGTCCTAGTGTTCCGACCTGTCAGGAAGTCCAAGTTACAGAACCAGTGGGAGGGACCGTTCCCCATTGTGGATAAGATCACCGACGTGACCTACAAAGTGGATGTAGGCTCCCCAAAGAAGAAACTAAAAGTGTACCATCTCAACTGCATGAAGCTGTGGCATGCACCTGTGGCCGCAGTCTTCATGGCAGAGGAAGAGGAGGATGAAGAAGACCAGTCGCTCAACGAAGGAGTGACAGAGGCTCGCCTGACGGATCAGCAGAGCAGGGAGCTGGACCAGTTTAAGCGGAAGTACCGAGACGTGCTAACTGATGTACCAGGGAGGACACCTCTAGTGGAGCATGAGATCCCTACGGGAGAGGCGCCCCCAATCAGACAGCCCCCGTACAAGCTGGCCCACCACAATAAAGAAATTTTAAGAGAACAGATCGAAGAGCTGCTGGGACTGGGAGTGATTAGGCCCTCCAAGAGTCCGTGGGCTGCTCCCATCGTTCTAGTGAAAAAGAAAGATGGATCGTCCCGCCTGTGTGTGGACTATCGTAAACTAAATGGCGTGACCGTCAACGACCCCTACCCTCTGCCCATCATAGAGGAGCTCATCACCAACATCGGGGAAGCGCAGTACATCACCACATTGGACCTTGTGAAGGGCTATCACCAGGTCCCGATCAAGGCTTCCGATGTGGTGAAGACTGCGTTTGTCACCCCTTTCGGGAAATACGAGTTTGTGACAATGCCTTTTGGCCTCGTAACGGCCCCATCAACCTTTCAAAGACTGATGGACCAGGTCCTAGATGGGTTGCACCCATTTGCGGTGGCCTACCTAGATGACATCCTGGTCCACAGTCAAACGTGGGAGGAGCATCTGGAACAACTCAACACAGTGTTCACCAGGCTGCGCGAAGCAGGCTTGAGCGTGAAGCAAAAGAAGTGCTCTTTTGCCAAAGGAACTTGCGCCTACCTTGGACATGTGGTCGGGGAAGGGAAGGTGCAACCCATGGCCTGTAAAGTTGAAGCCATTAAGAACTTCACCCAACCAGTGACAAAGAAGCAGGTCCGTTCGTTTCTTGGGCTCAGTGGGTACTACCGGAAATTCATCTCCGAGTATTCAACGGTAGCTACCCCCTTGACGGACCTGACAAGAAAGAAATTACCCAACAAAGTTGTATGGACCAAGCAGTGCGATGTTGCTTTTCGGAAGCTGAAGGAGGCCATGTCAACGGCCCCAGTTCTCATTACTCCTAACTGGGACAGGCCGTTTGTCCTACAGACGGACGCTTCCGCCACAGGACTCGGCTACGTTCTCAGCCAGAGAGACGCTGAAGGAAAAGAACACCCCATTGCTTACGGCTCCCGGAAACTTTTGGCAGCGGAGAAAAACTACTCAGCCATCGAGCG
>JAQNBH010000011.1:32116516-32294016 GCA_028752905.1 Cladorhizidae sp. MBARI D1340-BT2 | reverse complement strand
CATCATCATCATCATCATCATCATCATCATCATCATCATCATCATCATCATCATCATCATCATCATCATCATCATCATCATCATCATCATCATCATCATCATCATCATCATCATCATCATCATCATCATCATCATCATCATCATCATCATCATCATCATCATCATCATCATCATCATCATCATCATCATCATCATCATCATCATCATCATCATCATCATCATCATCATCATCATCATCATCATCATCATCATCATCATCATCATCATCATCATCATCATCATCATCATCATCATCATCATCATCATCATCATCATCATCATCATCATCATCATCATCATCATCATCATCATCATCATCATCATCATCATCATCATCATCATCATCATCATCATCATCATCATCATCATCATCATCATCATCATCATCATCATCATCATCATCATCATCATCATCATCATCATCATCATCATCATCATCATCATCATCATCATCATCATCATCATCATCATCATCATCATCATCATCATCATCATCATCATCATCATCATCATCATCATCATCATCATCATCATCATCATCATCATCATCATCATCATCATCATCATCATCATCATCATCATCATCATCATCATCATCATCATCATCATCATCATCATCATCATCATCATCATCATCATCATCATCATCATCATCATCATCATCATCATCATCATCATCATCATCATCATCATCATCATCATCATCATCATCATCATCATCATCATCATCATCATCATCATCATCATCATCATCATCATCATCATCATCATCATCATCATATCATCATATCATCATATCATCATATCATCATATCATCATCATCATCATCATCATCATCATCATATCATCATCATCATCATCATCATCATCATCATCATCATCATATCATCATCATCATCATCATATCATCATCATCATCATCATCATCATCATCATCATCATCATCATCATCATATCATCATATCATCATATCATCATCTCATCATCATCATCATCATCATCATCATCATCATCATCATATCATCATATCATCATATCATCATCATCATCATCATCATCATCATCATCATCATCATCATCATCATCATCATCATCATCATCATCATATCATCATCATCATATCATCATATCATCATATCATCATCTCATCATCATCATCATCTCATCATCATCATCATCATCATCATCATCATCATCATCATCATCATCATCATCATCATCATCATCATCATCATCATCATCATCATCATCATCATCATTATTATTATTATTATTATTATTATCTTATTATTATTATTATTATTATTATTATTATTATTATTATTATTATTATTATTATTATTATTATTATTATTATTATTATCTTATTATTATTATTATTATTATATTATTATTATTATTATTATTATTATTATTATTATTATTATTATTATTATTATTATTGTTATTATTATTATTATTATTATTATTATTGTTATTATTATTATCTTATTATTATTATTATTATTATTATTATTATTATTATTATTATTATTATTATTATTATTATTATTATTATTATTATTATTATTATTATTATTATTATTATTATTATTGTTATTATTCTTCTTATTCTTATTCTTATTGTTGTTGTTGTTGTTGTTGTTATTGTTGTTGTTGTTGTTGTTGTTGTTGTTGTTGTTGTTGTTGTTGTTGTTGTTATTATTATTATTATTATTATTATTATTATTATTATTATTATTATTATTATTATTATTATTATTATTATTATATCATCATCAACATCATCATCATCAATATAATTATCATTATTATTATTTATTTTTTAAATTTATATATCGATAACATCAATGTTTACACAGGCACTTAAGTATAACAATCCAATCCAATTTGGATCGAAATCTGCTCTAGGTTCTAGATTCAAGTTGGTCATTACCTAGTTCACTACATGGTAAACACACTTACCTGAATAGTCTTTACAGTAAGCCTAGTCCACTCACTTATCTATATAATGTAACTCTGTCTGTAGGTGTGTATGCCCACTATGCACAGCTGAACGGAAGGTTGGATCCAGATGAAATTTCATCCATAGAACTTTGATAGAAGCATGTATGTAAAGATTGGGTCAGGATTTAGCTTGAAATTACTATATATCAAATGGCATGGCATTTTGCATTGCGGTGAGCTGTCCAGGAATAAAACCGTGCATGTCTTTTTAACATTAGAAATGTTAGCACACATATAACGCAACTTAGTGACATTACCAACAAACAAGACTGCTAGGTAAGAAAGCAAACAGTTTGCTAGCGAGGTTGCTTCTAGCCTTACTCTATTAGAAAATACAACATGGTACGATTTGCAGAGGGAAGCGTAATCCATCACTTGTTCTGTTTTTTTCTTCATGCGAAGCAACATTGGGGAATACGTGGGGAACCATGTCATTCTCATTTTGTGCTTTTCTGCTATATATAGTTTATCCTTTCCCAGGCAACACAGGGCACCTAATGCCAGTATACATATACAGCTTGAATGCTGTCTATTTGTCCTCCCGGAATGTACCACATTGATAATGATATTTCATAAATGATGCAACAAGGTGGCAATTATATAGCTATGTTAGACTTCCCATAACACAATCAGTTGCCAGCAATGCTGCCTCCAGCACTATATTTACTCATATTTGAATTGAGAAAACAATGAGTCAGGGCAATGCTTCTAGTAGTAACTACTAGAAGTTACTAAAATGATTAGAGGGCACCATTATTGTTGCTGCCTACAATAAAGCATGGCTGCTAACCCTACTCTATTAGAAAAAATACCACAGCAAATAGTTTTAATACTTCATAGTACTTCAGTATTTGCTCACTAGTAGCCAACATCGTAAACAGCCTGGACCTAGCTAAAATAGATATTTTTTTGCAGTTGGCTAGAGTTACAACACAAGAAATTCCTTGAAAGAGGAAAAAGAACCCAAAGCCAAGGAAAACTTTCCCTAGACCACCCAAAGAGGCTCATGGCAATAGAGATCGCAAAAAGAATATATTCACTTCTTCACCTTGATGTGGGTACCGCAGGTAGTCTAAAATATTCATAGCAAGTAAACAGAAAAGCTTACACTGTTGTATGAATATCATTAGGTAAACTAGTAAAACTCAAGTCTAAGGATCAAAAACTTTCTCAGAAACTCGTGCTCTGAAGTGAATATTGAACTACCAACGATTCTTTAGAACTTGACAGACTGAAGGACTCCTGACTTTTTCCTTGGAAATATTGTCTTCTTAGTGTTTTTAATGTTATTATAAAATTATGAATATCTCGTTAATTTTTTTTTGGCTAAATAAATTATAATATCTTAATTTCTAGTTGTAAGATTGTAAGATACCTGGGAGTTAGATCTCATAAAAGATTGGGAGGCCTGGAAGGGAGTACTTCCCATCTAATTTATCAGCAAGATGACATTATTCTATATACTGTAGCTACACATCAGTACAAGATTAGATATTCAGCTGGAAAAGACGGAAAATGAAAATGACCAAGATTAGGAATTGGCATGCAGTCTAACACCGCTCATCTGCTTCCAGTATTTACAATGATGTAAACCTGAATTCTTATGGGAAAAAATCAGTCCTTATTTTATATTTTATACCTTGAACTTGAAAAAATTATGTTTTCAAGGTGGTACAGCAAATCTTTGGAAAATAGAGTTCCATAGATTCTGCAAACCCTATAAATGTGATATTAGCTCAAAAGATAGCTATCTCTCTGTGCTCTCGATATACTGTAAATTGTTGTATTGATATAGCTATGCCAAAATTACAGGCAGTTAATGTTGGGGACCTCAAAACTTGCATGTCCCAAATTCTCAACAGTTCTAACTCCCAAGTGCTAGACAGTTGAAATAGGTGTGAGATCTAGGTTGTGACACAAGCATCTCAGTTATGCATTAAGATTGCTAGAAATGCTAACCTGGATGCAAATTGCTTGTTTTCTTGTTCTAGAGCATGGTCTTCACCTAGCGATGTGAAAAGGGTGGCCCTCTTTGCTGAGATCCCCCCTCCCCATTGGCAACACAGGTAGCGAAGGAACAGAGGTTTGCATTTCAGGTGATGCATGGCAAAGAAGGGTTTTGCGAGGTCTTTCTCTGCAAATTCAAATCACCATTCCCCTGGAGATAATAACAAATTCTGAAATACCTTGCACTCTTAAAATCAAACATTTATTTTCCCATTGTTTTTTCAGAAATTGTTGCTGTCCAAGTATCATAATCTTGGATAATTGTGGGAAGAGCTTCCCGGAATTTCAGTTACATCTATTATTTTCATTTGCAGTCGAGATAATGCACTTCTGACAGAGTTTCTTTAAGTTTTTTGGTGGCCTCCACCAAGACAATTTTATGATTTGGCAAAGTCTTAATGAATGCTTGAAACAGAGAGCTTACTTTATATATGCACATACTGGACATCTGGTGCCATCTTCTAAGTTATTGTAAACTAATGTTGAACACTGGCTTGTCCATATATTCCACTGTTCCTCCATGCTTTATCAGTACCAGAGTTTTCAAGTGAAGAATCAAGAGCATACAGTGCAATAGTTGTGGGTAGCACCTCAAGGCAAGGAACGATGGTCTTCTTTAGCTGTAGATTGATGTTTAACAGTTTTGTCCTGCACTTTTTCTGTTAGAACTGGCAGCAATCCCAGATCACTGACTGGTGGACATGACAAAACTAGTAGAACCATGATCCCTGCTGAATCATATTGAGAGGCTGCTAATACCAATAGCCAGAATAAGTTGTTTCTGATAGAAGTTGTTTTTCAATACTTGCATTAAATGGAGACAATATTGTGGTGGTTTGCTGCATGCAATTTTGTTATTCCTCAACCACAAGTTCTGATGTTAGTGATTTATGCAGATTGGCTGTCAGCTAACATCATCTCCCCTATATACAGAAACAACAGTCCCATGAATTGTTACCTTGTCTTGTGGTGTATCTTTGTTGGGGATCCCTGAAGCTCAAGGAACCCCCAACAATGTTGAACACTAAACATATATATATAAACCATAAATTATGTGACAGTGCATATAATTATTAGAGCATGCAACCCACACACCATGCACACATTCCTTTCTCATGATATGTACAGTCTTGTGATCATGACCAGCCCGCTACTTAGTTATGCATATTACCATATAAGGTCTTGGCTGGGTTCTAGGCTGGCAGCCTATTTAAGGGAGCCAGCCTATGGAACCCAGCAGATCAGTACATGATTGTGCAACTTTACTCTGCTCTACTGTTAATAATACTTTATCATATTCTACTCTGAGAGTAAGTGCGTATCGGGGATAAGAATCCTCAACACTGGTGGCAGTGAAACTCCAACTCAACGCCATTGCAGTGGAGCAAGAGCAAGAGCGACTGGACTATCTCAAAAGGTGAAGCGATTTTATTCTCTCAGTTCTCTCTCTTTCCCATCCTAGACAAGCATGTCCACAAGGAGTTCAAAGAGGAACCTCCCAGAGAGAGCAGAAGAGTCAGAGGAATCTGACACCACACTGGACGAGTCTACCCCCTCTGCTCTCCCTGCATCATCCTGCTCTGCAACTACAGGGACTCCAGTTGCTGATATGTCAATGATGATGACGATGCTCATGAATTTGATGGACAAGAACAATGAGGCCATGGAGAAGAGAAGAGATCTGCGTAGAGATGCAGAATGGAAAGAAGACAGAATACGAGAGGAGAAGAGGTGGGAGACTATCATCCATTCCAAGGGGATGGCTGATAAAGACAAGGAAGCTGCGCTGGAAAACGGTTGGCTCAGAGAGAAAGATGCACGGAAGGAAAGAGAAGGCAAACGAGCAGTCCGAGATGCCCCCACTTTCCCACAACTAAAAGATGTAGCTGACATTGAGTACCACCTGCAGGAATTCCAACTTCACATGGAAACTTTTGGTGTACCAAAGATATACTGGATAGGTACGTTGATGCCTACCCTAGATCCTGCATCTCGCAAGTTTCATGCGACAATGCCGGCAGAGACAAAGAACGACTTCCCCTCGGTGAGGGAAGCTCTCGTCAACCTCCATGGCATCACCTACTCCTACTATAGGAAGAAATTGGATGCCATAGCCAGAGAACCAGAAGAGACTTACCAACAACTCCTCATCCGCCTCTCCAATATAATGACATACTGGGCCAAAGATCACCAGACTCGGGAGAAACTTTTTGATCTCATAGCTATGGAGAAACTATTAAGTGCCATAACCAACCCCACAACACAGGCCTATGTGCGGAATTATCACCCACTCACAGCAAAGGAAGCGGCCAGGCTGACCGATGACTATGAGTTCAACCAACCCAAGAAGCTGGAAGAACCCAAACGGTGGAACAAGCTCTCCAGCACCCGTTCTTTCCCTTCTAATGACCATTACCGACCAAGGCAACCACCACTTCTCAACACACCCGAGACTCCAACTAGCAACTACTATAACAACGAAGGACCCAAACTACCTCCCTATGATGCAGCCAAAGGAGGATTCCTCTGCTTCAACTGCAAGCAGTATGGGCACAAAGCGGCACTCTGCCCCAACAAGAAATGCTTGGTAAGTTGTCAGAGCAATACTTATTCCCTTCCCACCCTTTCAGGTGCAGTGGATGGAGTCACAGTTCCCCGGCTATTGGTGGACACAGGCTGCATCATCACCCAGATTCATCCATGATGGTTGAAGAAGGATTATAAGAAGCAAGGTTATATCTTTATCTCTGGAGCCAACACAAAGTCCCACAAGTATCCGACTACTACCATCAACCTCACCATCCGGACAGACCAGGGCAGCCACAGTGGCTGTTAACCCAAATATATCCTTTGATGGTATCTTAGGGGTAGATACCCAATATGTCAGAGATCTCTTTTTACATACAGATCTGGGAAGGAAGAGCACCACACCACCTTGACATTCACTAAGGAAACTCCGGAGACCTGCTACATACAGAGAGAGGAGCAACTCTGAGGACTCCGAAAGCTCTGCGACTACTGCCCACCACCGAGGCAGGACAGCACGAGTACGGGCAAGAAGACCCCACCAGTCTTCTAGAGAGGTGCACCAAGGCAAGCCAAGAGAGGTGCCGGTGCACAGGTTCATCACTCAAGAGTCAGATGAATCGGCCCAGGAGACTGACTACAGAGGCAGTCACTGGTGAGTCAGTCTTCCCCTTCTTCTTCCTCCACCTCAGAGACAGAGTCTGTCCAGACAATGTCTGAAGAGGAAGAGCCCTTCTCAGCCAAGGAGAGCGCCATGAAGAGTGATACTCCATCTCCCACCAATCCAGCACACCCACCCATGGACCTACTCAAGTTCTCGGATGACATGTTTCATCAAGCCTCTACCAAGACCAGACGCTCTAAGAACGAGAGGCAGGCTGCCAAGAGACAACATGCACAGATGTGGGGCAGACTCCCTGAACTCGATGGCGGGTCTGCACAGTTATGCCAGGCTCAGCATGAAGATCCCCCTCCCTTGCCCTCATCAGAAGAAAGTGTGATGCTGGAAAGGCTCCGTTCTTCATGGTTGATGGGCTGCTGTTCCGAAACTGGACACCACACCGTCAGAGTGAGTCAGTAAAGCAAATAATTTTACCTCTAATGTACAGAGAGAAAGTCCTTCGACTGGCCCACTACATTCCCCTTGCCGGGTACTTCGGAAAACGAAGGACTACTGATCGCATCCTGAGGCGTTTCTTCTGGCCAGGTGTCAGGGATGATGTGGCAGACATGTGCAGAAGATGTCAGGTCTGCCAATGCACAGCACGTAGCAACCACCGGAAGGCTCCCCTTGTGCCACTCCCCATCATCCCCACACCCTTTACTCGCCTGGCCATGGACATGGTCGGCCCTCTTCCCAGGACGGAGGACGGGCACAAGTATATACTCACTATTGTTGACTATGGGTCAAGATATCCAGAGGCAGTTCTCCTATGCACCACGACCAGTGCCGATGTGGCGGAGGCACTGGTCAGCTTCATCTCAAGATTTGGTATCCCTCGGGAAATCTTAACGGACCGAGGGAGTAACTTTTGCAGCACCCTAATGGAAGAACTCTACCGGCTCTTGGGGATTCGCTCCATTAGAACGTCGGCCTACCACCCAGAGACTGACGGAATGGTGGAGCGGTACAATGCCACTCTTAAGAGCGGCCTACGCAAGTATGTCAAGCAGTTCCGAGGTCAATGGCACAAAACGCTACCATACCTACTATTCGCCTTCCGAGAGATACCGCACAGCAGCACCGGATTCAGCCCATTCGAACTGGTTTTTGGCAGAAACCCTCGTGGTCCACTCGACGTCCTGAGTGAAGACTGGTCAGAACCCAAGGATGTCCCAGACAGTGTGGTCTCCTACTTACTGCACACATATAACCATCTCAGACACGCAAAGGATATCGCCATCACCAACGAGCAAGACTCAAAAGACAGCATGAAGATGTGGTTTGACAAGAAGGCCAGGGAGAGACTCTTTGTACAGGACGACCTGGTGCTAGTACTATCCCTACTTCCACCAACAAGTTGTTGGCGGAATGGTCAGGCCCCTTCCCCATCATCGAGGTGCTCTCCCCTACCACCTACAAGATCCGTACTCACAGAGGTAAAAGAGGATTACAGACATTTCATGTAAATATGCTCCATAGGTGGGAGTCGCCCTCGGCAGTGTGCCTGTTGGGGATCTCATCCACTGAACCCATCCTCTCTCACGAAGAGATTCCCTCCTGGACTCCTCCAGCCAACTCACAGTCTCTACCCACCCTCAACTCTGAGCTCCAGGATGACCAGAACAGGGAGCTCGCTGACCTTGTCGCAGGCAATCAACAGATTTTCAGAGATCATCCAGGACTAACCACCCTGGCTGAAATCCACATTGAAACCGGTGAGTCACCACCTTGTAGTTCACCTCCTTACCGTATCCCACAGGCCAGACAGAAACTGGTGTAAGAGGAGATAGCTACTCTGCTGCGGGCAGGACTGATAACAGAGAGCACAAGCCCTTGGGCATCACCAATTGTGCTGGTACCTAAGAAGGAAGGGTCACTGCGCTTCTGCATAGACTATCGTAAACTCAATGCAGTGACCCATCCTGACCCCTTCCCGATGCCCAGGGTGGAAGATCTTCTGGATGGACTGGCAGGAGCCCAGTTCATCTCGACGATTGACCTAACAAGGGGCTACTGGCAGGTGCCCGTAGCCGAGGGATCACGTATGAAGACAGCCTTCACCACACCCTTCGGCAAGTACGAGTTCATGGTGTTGCCCTTTGGCCTGGTTGGGGCACCTGCCACATTCCAGAGGCTCATGAACAGATTATTTGGTGATATTTCCATGTATGCTTGCGCTTATATGGATGATGTTGTAGTCTTCAGTGCGTCATGGCCTGAACACATCAACCACCTCACTACCACCTTTACCTGGCTCAGAGACGCTGGGCTTACTCTGAAGGCCTCCAAGTGCCAGCTCGGAATGGCTGAGTGTGCCTACCTAGGACACCATGTTGGACGTGGCCAGGTCAGGCCAGATGATGGGAAGATCGCTGCTGTGAAGGACTTCCTACGGCCCAAGACCAAAAAAGATGTCCGAGCCTTTCTTGGATTATCTGGGTACTATAGACGGTTTGTTCCCCATTATGCCACCTTGTCCACCCCACTCACTGATCTAACCAAAAAGGAACTCCCTGACAAGGTGAAGTGGGAGGATATCCATGAAACTTCATTTCGGGCCTTGAAGGTTGCCCTGGTGTCGGAACCTGTACTGCAAGGACCGAACTACTCGTTACCCTTCACCCTGCAGACGGATGCCTCCAACGTTGGCATTGGGGCAGTCCTAAGCCAGAAGTCTGTGGAAAACGGTGACAAACCAGTTGCCTTTTACTCAAGGAAACTATGCCAACGCGAAAGAAATTATGCAGCCGTAGAACGCGAGTGCCTCGCCATAGTCGACGGCATCCATCATTTCGCCATTTACTTGACAGGAGTCAGATTTACGGTTGTGACAGATCACAGCTGCCTCCGGTATCTTCACAACATGAGAGATATCGGAGGCCGACTGACGAGGTGGTCACTGCGTCTTCAACTGTTCAACTTTGCCGTCATCCACCGACCAGGTGCCGACAACGGAAATGCTGATGGACTGTCGAGGCAGGCCTGGGAAGTGGATGTCGTCCACATCCCATCTCCCAGTTGCGCTGCAGAGAGGGAGGGGAGGAGTGTTGGGGATCCCTGAAGCTCAAGGAACCCCCAACAATGTTGAACACTAAACATATATATATAAACCATAAATGATGTGACAGTGCATATATTAGAGTATGCAACCCACACACCACGCACACATTCCTTTCTCATGATATGTACAGTCTTGTGATCATGACCAGTCCGCTACTTAGTTATGCATATTACCATATAAGGTCTTGGCTGGGTTCTTGGCTGGCAGCCTATTTAAGGGAGCCAGCCTATGGAACCCAGCAGATCAGTCCGTGATTGTGCAACTCTACCTCTGCTCTACTGTTAATAATATTTTATCATATTCTACTCTGAGAGTAAGTGCGTATCGGGGATAAGAATCCTCAACAATCTTTAGCAATATCAATGTTCTCAACTATAAACTGAGCAACAATTTCATATAAAAAATACTAGCACACAGGGAAGAGGAAAACAATTATTAATGGTGGAATGTAGAAGCCATTTGTTCTTTTTGTGCTTTTCATTGGCCGTTGTCAGCCTATGCTGAAAAAGAAATCAACAAAGTTCTTTACTTAAGAGCATTACAATGGGGATGGTGATGCTCAAACCTAGGGTTCAGGGAATTCCCTGTCTTGATATGGTGGAATGGAGTATACTCTCTCCTTGGGCATTGCTCAGCTTGCATCAGATTAAAAAAATTGTCTTGATATTGACAGAGCAACTCTGTTTATCTCAGACTCTCCTATAGTAGTCTGCATAGCATAGAATTCAGGAAAGTGTCATATAGATCACATGTAACTCAGTGTAATCCCTACGACAGCCACAGCTTAGCCACTCGAGCTCTAGAGTCTTTTTCTTCATTTCTCTCAGTTCATCCTCCTGATATGATTGCTTCCAATGATTGCTCACAGGCTTCTAGGAAGTAAATGTTGACAGGCATTTCCTATTTCAATGGTGAAATGTTGTAATTCTTTGGATACATTTTTTCAAGCGAACACCTTGGTAGGTTGGTGATGTGTTAAAAGGGGGGGACAAAACCATAAAAGTATTAAAAAACTAGTGGTTACCACTTTATAGCTCCATAGATTCTGCAGACTTCATGATATGGGACTTGATATATACATGCTCAAAAGATAGATCTCTCTGTGCTCTCTTTTGATACGAAAATATTTTTCATAGATATAACTATACCTAAGGTACTGGAGCTAAAGTGGGAGTATCTCAAAACCTGAGTGCCTGATTTATATTTTTCTCCAGATTGCCAAGTGCTAGAGAGCTGAAATTAAGCCACACTCTCTACAAGACTTGTTTATTAAGTGCTAAAACTCGAGTATGTGGTCAAGCGCGTGGTTGGAAAATGATTTTTCGAATCAGGCACTCAGGTTTTGAGGTAAATACCCTAACTTTAGTTCAGTAAATTGGATAGAGTTATAGCTATGAAAAAAAATTTAGTGTCAAAAAAGAGCACACAGAGAGACCTATATTTTGAGTTATATGTGAAGTCCATACCATGAAGTTTACAGTATCTATGGAGCTATAAAGTGGTAATCACACTTTTTTTAACACTTACTACTACTTTATGGTTTTGTCACCCCTTTTAATTTCTATAAATACTTGAAGGAATGACCGAGGCAATGGTGGAGGAAGAAGTGCAGTAGCTATCTTAATTTACACTCCGTAATGGTTGCTTTCCAATTTTAAAAGTTCATGAAATAGTTCAAAGTTCAAATAATTTGTTACACCCAGAATAATTAACCATACTCATTTGTATGGGAAGCTGGACCATTTGAGTTCGTGTCCTGATTAAGGTCAAGGCCTACATGTCAAGAGTATATAGATGAGTTAGTCGCTGAAAATATTCCTGAGGAGCCTCATCAACTACATTAGTTTTCCCAAGAGATCGTTTGGCAAAAAGAAAGCAGTTCTGCATAGTTTTCAGCCAGAGTGGTTAGTGGTTACTAAGTGGCCATTCCTGCACTATGATGAGGCAAAGGATGTTGTGCTTTACCATGTCTCTCTCATGTCTGCAAAGAAAAGGAGATTAAGAGTGGCTATCATGATCCAGCCTTTGTAGTAATACCATTAGCCTCATCCTATTCCAGACACAACCATTTTTCTCAACTTCCTGGCTGGACCATTCAAAATCTTCTTGCTTAGGGCCAGTTAATGATATTTTAGCTGAGATATATATGAATAAGTTTAACTCCAATTTGGCAAATGGGCTGCCTGAAGGACCGGATAATCACACCACTTGCTGGAGGAGGGGGAGGAGAGGAGTGTCGGGAACCCCTAACCACAGTGGAACCCCGACAACCCACTGACAGAACTACATATAATATTAATTATTACAGTAAAGTAATAGATGTAGACACCAAATGTACCACATATCTTCCTAATTAGTATGCATATTACTATATAAGAAAAGAAGCCCAGTCAGAGTAAGCTCAAGTTATGGACAGTAAAGTCTTCTTTTATCATCTTCCTAACTTATCTCCTGGAGAATAACCTGCCTTATCCTGATTCTGTTCCCTGATCCCTAACATTAGTACTTGATAAACTGGAGTTAAACTTGTTGCAAAATCAGGCACTCAGGTTTTGAGGTACCCAATCTAATTCCAGTAACTTAGTAGCTACATATGAAAAATGTTTTAGTATCAAAAGAGAGCAGACTCAGAGAGACATATTTGTTAGCAAGTCCTTCATGAAGTATGCAGACCCTATGGAGCTATAAAGTGGTAACCACAATTTTTTTTAAGCGCCTACAAGTTTATACCGCCCCCCCTTTTTAACAATAGATTCATAACCACCCATTTCCTTTCCCGACCTTCCAATACATGAGATCTGGATTAGGTTCTCTAACATTATTTGCTCTGTCCTTGTTTTTCCCCCCCTACCATATTTACCTTAGAACCACCTCATGTAGTCGCATTTGTTGGTAGTGGATCCATAGAAATATAACTACTCCAAATAGCATCAGAATACTGGTTGCCATTTTGATCAGCCTGTAAATAATTGTGGCATAGCACAATCTTTATTGGCAAACATAGCGCATGTTCTCATAGCAAAGCTCGGTAGCCAGAAAAACGATGTAGATTCTCCACCCTTTGTCGCAATATGTACAAGAGTTCCCCACCAGGTGTAGCCACACCCTCCATCTAGCTACCCTAATAATGTCTAAGGGTGCAGCTACAAGAGTTTCCCTAGTGGGGAACTCTTGTACTCATTTCTTCATGTGTGGATAATATATATTTAATTTTTTGTTGTTGAAATAATTAATATTAGTAAGAGTAAATCACAAATGAGATGGTATTTTGATGATGAGCGTGTGTGTGTGTGTGTGTGTGGTATTGCATAACATTTTTTTAAAGAAGTACAGTGTGATTGTCACCTTGGTTATGTGACATACACTCTTATTACATGGCGGGCCGTAGGCGCCACAATGACCAAGAAGCAGCATTGATTTCAGTCACAGAGAGACCCATGATTATAACTATTTCATTAACTATCTCTGGGGAAATATATTCTCTCTGTCGCAGCCAGGGCATCATTTCAGGGAAATCTTTAGCCTGTTGTATTGATACAGATTACCACTGAAAGGCCCACGAAGGGGTAAACCCAGATGAGATATAAATTGAACACAGCAGAGAAGCTTTATGAGCATGCACCTATGATGGCTTTGGTCAGTACTATGTTGGTGAATGAGCTGAACATCTATACCAAAACTATGAGAGTTTGCTGCAACTTTTAGAGTAGCTTCCTTGTAAAAGCTACTGGCTTCATGTTCACGAAATTTCTGTAGTGCTTTCTTCCAATTTTAAAAGCCAAGGTAAGTGAATGCAGATTGGGAATGCTGAGAAGGCCTTGATTGTCAGCACAATGACAAGTGGCACAATAAACTTTGTACTGTGATGTGCATGCAGTTATCCAAGGATGGTTTTTGTACCAATTGGTTTGTATCTTTCTTGAATGACATTTTTTATTGTCATGATCCTTAGTGACAGTGTGATAGGAAAAGCTTGTTTTTGAATCACCTACACTGGATGGTTGATATGGAGTGCACAGATCAGAGCAACATTGGCACTGGCAGGTATACTGCTGGAAGTAGATGAAAGGTCAACTGCTTCATCATCGGGTATCACAGCTGAAGTAGATGGCATTTCGTCCTCCACTATACACAATATATAATCTCAAATTAGAAACACTTAATAGTCCACTGATTTAGCCAGTTATTCTACCTGTTCCTGATGAATCCAATTCATTTGTTTGATCCTGAGCTGAAGCAACTTTAAAGAAGAGTCCAATCTTCTTCTGAGCCATCAATGTTGGACCGTAGATTCTTATACTGGTACGTACCTTACAGATCTTTGGTTGGATAATACACCTCTGATAGCTGGCCATGTACTTAACATGACTGCCAGCTTTGTACCTAGCATCTAAGACTTATTCAGACCTGCTTTGATCCCCGCATGACAATCCCATAAATGTAGTTTGTACATGAATCAAGGAAACTTTGCATGTGGCTTTGTATTAATTCACACCTTGATATATCCAATCATGAATGTGTGAACCTTTCTTGGTTTATAAGGGGGGGAGGTTGACACTTGGCTGAATATAGGGGGGGGGCCTGATGCTTTGCTAAAAATAAGGGGGGCCCTGCCCCCCACCTGTTCCTACGCCCATGCTATCAGTTCCAATGGTGCTTGGCAGAGGCATGTTTTTCCTCTATATTCGGTTTTGCTTTTGCAATTGAGCATGAATCTAGTCAAGTAGTTGATTACCAAGTTTTATCTAGGTATTGTTCAAGTACTGGTGATCACGAGAGTGAGAAGTACAAGGAGTGGAAAAAGAAACAAGTGTAAAGCAAACCATGAAGGTTCAGCTATGGCTATGGGATATCCATGATGTTTGCCAGATCTCTTGACTACAAATTAAGGTACAAGTGCCTTATATGTGACTGAAACTATAAAACTCATTCCATTTTGCGAACTTGTTTTACAGTAAAAAAACTGTAGCAGTAGTGCCAAAAAGAGTGACTACTAAGTTACAGATCGCTACAAGAATCTACGAAAAGCATCTCGAGGGAAATGCAAAGGTTAAGAATATAAGCATGATGAAGGGCCATGCGATTTCCCCAAATACAGTATTGTAGTGCTAGGAAAAGCATAATTTCCATCAGATTTTGCACATCATTGAGTTGTCTCAGTGAGTTCTTTGATATGCTGCTCTAAAATAAATCCCAAGATAAAGCATAGAAAGACATACAGTACTCATAAAAATCAGTTTTATGGCAAGTTTCATGTGGAGATTGCATAAAAAGGAAAGAATACATCCTATTTGAACAAATAAAGTATCACATTTCAGTCTTTGCGTGTAATGGTCCTCAATATCAACCACAAGATCTACTCAAGTCAGAATATTTGACTGTTTTTATTCTATAGCCATATTTGGCACGAAACAAAAACCACACACACTATTCTTGTAGTAGTTTCTGTCCTACATCAAGAATTTCCAACATAAACTCACAGTAGTTATACTATCTATTACTACCCCCCCCCCCCACCTAAACGAACTAATTAAATAGTATTGTTTCTCATGTGTGTGACTCTCCCTGCAGATAATTAATTTCTTCTTTGCTAAAATATGGACAGATATTCACAAATGATGTGTACAAAATGCAGGGATCTACCTCCACCATTTTTGAGTTATGACATGTCAAAGCCAGTCTGTCCAGTTTTTTGTTCCGTACTTCTGGTTCACAGAAGAAGAAATCTCTTGATCGAAGCAAAGATTCAATACGAATACATCTCTATCTTCAGCACAAATGATGATGGCTTTGTATGAAGCCTCTGCTGCATGCATGGCTGGTAGGAATTTGTGTGCATCTGCTTCTTTTTTCACGAGACTAGTCTTGTTTGATGAGCTGCAAAGGAACTTCCTCCATTCCTGGATGCAGTCATCTGGTGCACTGTTTTTGAACTGGATACCTTACCTCGATCCTCAATTACATGTCTCTGTGCATCTTTGATGGATTCTCCAAATGTACACCATCCACAAGCAGTTTCTGCAAAGTGTGCAAAAGTTCCTTGAAAAATGACAGTTTTGTATTTTATAGCCATTTACCTTTCATTTTCTCTATCTGACTCATTCTATATATGATGCATGCTGATCACTCAGGGATAGTTTTTGCTGGAGACACATTCATTTCCAGCTCTGCCTTGTTGGTGTTTCTCAGAAATCCATCACCATTTGAAAGTGACCATGGAAGAAGTCCTAGTGGGTGTGCTAGAACATCACATAGGAGTAGCTGCCTACTCTGGGCGAGAAGAATCATTTGGCAAAACAGGTTTCTCTCTCTCTCATGGACTAGTGTCCTGGCTTTAGCCTTGCTATCTTTTTGTTCACAGTGGCTAAATATTTTCAGTTTAAGCTTTGTAAGACAGTCTTGGAAATTTACAGTTGGTAGAACTTCCTACAAGAGATTTGTCTTGAAGTTCTGGTGCACTTACAGTCCTAACCTGTAGCCTTCAGAAGATCATTGAAAGGATCTGATGGAGCCAGGGTGCTTGTAGACAAGCTCAAAAAATATGCTTGATCCAGACTTAGTTAGGTGTTCCCATCAAGTCAACCAAGAATTGTACAGCATTTTTATACTTTTCAATACGAGGTTGTTGCAGATCTGGATTACTCAACTGGGAACCACCTGTACTTCTCATTTCCTGAGCTCTACATAGTCATGAACATGATATCATATCTCCCTTTCATATGTTTGGATGAGACAGTTCGATCTGGTGGATGCATGATTGTGTCATTATACTTTGTTGTTATTTGGTGTGGTGGGGGAGGTGGATGAGGTGGAGGATCATCATCTGTAGGAAACTGAGTATGGATCTTTGGGGAACGATGTTGAGGTGTTATCAGTTCATGTGAATGGATCTAGTGAAGTATTTGGAGGTGTAACTCGACCAGTTGTCTCAGCTCCTGATGCGATGTGTACTTCTGTGACACTTCAGATTGGGGCCAATCGTAGGCTTGGTGACATCGGTCATAGTTTTACTCTTTACTCTTTAGCTGATTTGGGATGTCGGAAAATCGTGCATATGGACTAGCTATCGGTTAATATGTGGTATCGTGCGAAAAGAGTTCAACTGGTGACATGTTACACCATGGGTGGGGAGTGGCATGATAGCAGAGGATAGCTTGGCAAATATCTTGTGACTCAACAGATTCTTCACCATTTCACTGTATTTTCCACAGGACCTCTTTTGTGGAAACTTACGGACAGAAATCATATGTTTGACAAAGTTGGCAAGCTTAGGAAGAATGCTGTGGGCCATTCTCACTCCAAAATAGTTGCAGCTATCCCTTGTCAGGAAGAAATAGACTTTTGATGATGTTGGATGATGTAGTGGACTTCAATTCCACTACTTTCAGATATCTGCAAGAGTAATCCACTATAAAGATGTAACTTGCTCTGTTGCGTGCACATAAATTGGTTCCAACCATTTTCCAAGGGAAATCATCGAGTCTAGTAGAGAATAGTGATTCACACCTTGAAGTGGCCTGTTTAGACATTTTTGGGAACTTTTCAATAAACTACATCTTACTATAGAAAGGGGACACCCAGAGAACCAGTGTGGCCAGATTCAGCCATTATAATCGACGAAGTTGCCATCAGCTCAGAATTTAGGTTTAGGGACCGGTTGGCATGGACTCTGAGCAGCTTGAGCACTCTTCTCTGCTTGGTGGGTGTGTGCTTAGTGACGTTATGTTCCGGCTTATGTTCCGGCTCTGGAATGTCATCTGACAAAAAGAAGATTGAATGGAAAGAAAACATTTTTAGATGTAGATGGTGTACATAGGTGACATGGACAGAGGTACACTTGGATAGGGGGAGAGGATATACAGAGCCAGGGGGGAAGGGGGGAGGTGGGGGAGTGTGGATGGGTGTGTGGAGTCAAATTGCTGTTTGTGCTGGAAAATTGTAACCCCATTGCTCAAATCTCAGCTTCTTGTTTGAACTTTTCGTGGATTACAATATATACCTGCCCACTCTGTTGTCAGGACATGCACACACACCAATACAAACTAGCGCAGAAGTGTGTCAAGTAGAGCACATAATTGCTTCATAGGTGCGGATAACACTGTTGAACTTTGCCTCGTCACATAGCATGCAAGCACTTACTATTAATTTTTTGCTGACGACATTAGCCAGAATTTTATTTTATTTTTTTAATTTAATAATCGTAGCCAAAAGACTGAGAAGTCATTTTTGTTTGGCATAAGCTTATATCTATGGTGTATCTGTGGTACAAGCTTATATATATGGTGTATCTGTGGTACAAGCTTATATCTATGGTGCATCTAGGGCACAAGCTTATATCTATGGTGTATCTGTGATACAAGCTTTATATCTATGGTGTACCTATGACACAAGCTTAATCTATGGTGTATCTGTGGTAGAAACTTATTTCTACGGTGTATCTATAGTACAAGTTTATATCTATGGTATATCTGTGATACAAGCTTATATCTATGGTGTATCTATGGTACACGCTTATATCTATGGTGTATCTGTGTTAAGCTTATATCTATGGTGTATCTACAAGCCTATATCTATGGTGTATCTATGGTACAAGCTTATATGGTGTATCTGTTATTTCTACAGTGTATCTATAGTCCAAGTTTATATCTATGGTGTATCTATGGTACAAGCTTATATCTATGGTGTATCTATGGTACAAGCTTATATCTATGGTGTAGGGTACAAGCTTATATCTATGGTGTATCTACAAGCTTATATCTATGGTGTATCTATGGTACAAGCTTATATATATGGTGTATCTATGGTACAAGCTTATATCTATGGTGTGTCTATGGCACAAACTTATATTTATGGTGTATCTATGGTACAAGCTTATATATATGGTGTATCTAGGGTATAAGCTTATATCTATGGTGTATCTATGGTACAAGCTTATATCTATGGTGTATCTATGATACAAGCTTATATCTATGGTGTATCAAAGCTTGTATCTATGTTGTATCTATGGTACACACGCTTATATCTATGGTGTGTCTATGGCACAAGCTTATATCTATGGTGTGGGTACAAGCTATCCATACACACCTAGTCCAGTCTGGTACAGTTTTGTTTTCTAACAAGTAGAGCTGACAAGAGTTAAACTATCACCCATGTTCCACACTTTGGACTGTTGTGGCCAGCATATCCAAGGCTCCAGGTTCACAAGGAGGCTCACCCAAAAAGCATGGCCGCCACAATTTTCCTCCTCACTAGAGTGATCCTCACACGAGTCAAGAGTACCTCCTGTTACTAGAAACATACTTCAACTAGACTTAGTTGCCTAGTCATTTTTGGGATCGTCAAAACCATGAAAGGCCTGTATTCCAAGAGTTTCCCCCTTGATTACCAGTGTGACGCATTTGAAGTTAAGTACATAAATAGAACAGGAAATGAGCTTTTCAACAATATAAAAATTATGGCTAATGAACTGATTGCGGCATTATAACGCACATGCTTTTTCAATAGACAAAGCCCAGCATGGTCATAAGCCACTTGCGATGATGAGTGGTTTAAGTGTCATGCAAAAATGCCGTCTCTATGCCCATCTCTATGCCCATTTATACACAGTGTCAGAAGCTTTCATCTTCACCGACCTCTCTCCTCCCAGCCTGCCACATCCTTGGTCCTTTATCATAGAAACCACACACCCTAAAGAAGTTTTACAGTCTGCTGCCATCGGCATGAGGAAAGATTGAAAGTGTGATGTGTACTTACAAAGTAAGTGCATGTACATACAAATGTGACAGTCTCTATGGTAGTACAAACATAATTATAAGGACTAGCTTATGTAGTCAGCCCACACAGAAATATATGAGATGAGGTTTTAAAAAAAAATGTCTGCAGCAAGAAAAGGGAAAAGGGAGGGAGACATGCCCATCTCCTTTACCACTGGAGATGTAATCATTGGCATATTCATACCCGTCTTTATCCTGCTCCTCAAATACTTCAAAACTTCCATGGTTCCCTTCTAACAACAACAGCAACAACAACAACAACAATTACAAACCTCTCAATGAACTCTCAGTTGACATAGTAGAATGTAATGACCTTCTCAATAATCAACTTGAAATCTACTTCACAATGTTTTGGCAGGTGCCTTCGCCAAGTAGTTACAAATTTAGCACTGAGTGATAGTGCATTGTGGGGGGGGGGGGGGAGGATTGATAAAAAAGAACTCCATGTGCTAAACGCTGGGTTTAACCTGCACATGCCCAGTAGTCTGCTCTCTCATTGTAAAACTGCCATAAAATATTGCTTCCACTTGACAGGGTGAGAGAAAATTGGAAGGAAGAAAAGGAAGAAAGGTGACAATCGCGATTGCCATCATGAACTGTCTCTCCGTGGCCTTTGATGGGTATTTCTGGAGCCCTTCTGCAGAGGAAAGCTGCCTGACACCAATGCTTACCTGGTGCTGCTATTGATTCCCTTTGCTCTTGAGGTAGGACTTTCTGGATGGATGATTTTCTCCTTTTTTCCTTCCAGTAAGGAGATAGCATAATGAAGTAATGCGTAGCTTTTGCTTGCAGCCTCAGTAAAGCTGGTTTTTATAACAAACTATAAATTATAACAATATTGAACCATTTGAAAACTTATTTCTCGGAAAGCAAGTTCTAGTTATTGTGAAGTGCAGTGGAACCTTGACCTCCATTTAAAATGGTAGACGTCTAACACACACACACACACACACACACACAAACAACAAAGTTTGTATTTTAGCTAAAACTTACTCTGGCACTTCTTTGTACCCTAAACTCTTGGGTTCGGCTAATTTTATTTACTTTCAGCATGCTTTGAATCCTTTGCTAAGATATGTAGTCAGCCAGAAGACCCCAAACCATAAAATAAAAAACATACCTTGGGTACAATTTTACCAAAGAAGACTCCAAATTACCTAGCAACTAATATGTGTGGGTCTCAGTTCAGTAAAACACCCAAAACTGGTAGACACATTAAACATAATTGTGCATGTGTAATATTTAGCCTGTCAGTGACCTGATTCAGCACATAATAATAAGATTCTCCACGTATAAAAAGATCATGGAGAATCTGGCTAACTCTTGCAGTAATAATATCTGCTCTTGCTGTGTATTAATAGCAGCTCTTGTAGAACATGAAGGGACATGCTTAAAAGTGCTGGAGCTCCAGAAGGCAGTTAGACAGTCGAGTGGTACCTCCACCTCCAATTATATGGAGCCACAACAAAAGCAAACAAAAGCTTGAAATGAGAACAGAAGCTTTTAATTAATGGATTCAACTTTAAAAAATAATGGAAACAAGACTGCACCCATCTATAACACAACATTAGATGATCCTTTACCATGATCCTTTACCAGGTGCACATAAATCACTTAGGGTACACATGACTGCATTTAAAATTTAAAAAAAATTGACCCGTCAATAAATATATTTTTTTATTATTTATTTATTTTTTAAAGAGTCGATACATCCTATGTGTATATGGAGAGCTGAGTCAAGTTTCCTACCTGGATGATATCTCTGCATAACCCCTGAACGGATTGCCATCCAGCATGAGTGACTTGAGGTTTGGCATGGTCCCCATCATGTAGGAGAGGCTACAACAACAACAACACACATGTGACAGGACACTAGTGCATCTCAACACCACCATCAGCAGAGGGACGTCCACTACCTTTTCTAGGATGTCCTTGGTTTCCATGAGTACCCTGAAATGTCATAACCTTTACTACTGTAGGATGTCATGAATTTCCCCGGATATGTGATCCAGGGATGTCCCAACCTTTACTAGGACATCGTGAATTTCCCCAATAGTTGGGAGTATCCTGGGATATCCCTAGTTCTAGAATAACCCTACCCTTTTCCCAAGCATAACCATAGCCCTAGAATACCTTAGCCCTAGCCCTGGAATACCACTAGTCTTAGCCCTGGAATAGCACTGGTCTTAGCCCTAGAATACCTTAGCCCTAACCCTGGAATACCCTAGTCTGCACTCTGGAATAGCACTAGTCTTAGCCCTGGAATAGTACTAGTCTTAGCCCTGGAATAGCACTATTCTTAGCCCTAGAATAGCACTAGTCTTAGCCCTGGAAGAGCACTAGTCTTAGCCCTGGAATAAGACTAATCTTATACCTGGAATAGCACGAGTCTTAGCCCACTAGTCTTATCCCTGGAATAGCACTAGAATTAGCCCTGGAATAGTACTAGTCTTAGCCCTAGAATATAGTAGTCTTAGCCCAGGAATAGCAGCCCTGGAATAGCACTAGTCTTAGCCCTGGAAGAGCACTAGTCTTAGCCCTGGAAGATCACTTAGCCCTGAAATAGCACTAGTCTTAGTCCTGGAATAGTACTAGTCTTAGCCCTAGAATAACACTAGTCTTAGCCCTGCAATAGCAGCCCTAGAATAGACTAGTCTTAGCCCTCGAATAGCACTACTATTAGCCCTGGAATAGCAATAGACTTAGCCCTGGAATACTTAGCCATAGCCCTGGAATAGCACTAGTCTTAGCCCACTAATCTTAGCCCTGGAATAGACTAGTCTTAGCCCTGGAATAGCCCTGGAATAGCACTAGTATTAGCCCAGGAATAGCAATTAGACTTAGCCCTAGAATACTTAGCCATAGCTCTGGAATAGCACTAGTCTTAGCCCTGGAATAGCATTGGTCTTAGCCCTGGAAGAGCACTAGTCTTAGCCCTGGAAGAGCACTTAACCTTGGAATAGCACTAGTCTTAGCCCTGGAATAGCACTAGTCTTAGCCCTAGAATATCACCTGTCTTAGCCCTGGAATAGCACTAATCTTAGCCCTAGAATAGACTGGTCTTAGCCCTGGAATAGCACTAGTATTAGCCCTGGAATAGCAATAGACTTAGCCCTGGAAGAGCACTTGTCTTAGCCCTCTAGTCTTAGCCCTGGAAGAGCACTTGTCTTAGCCCTGGAAGAGCACTTGTCTTAGCCCTGGAAGAGCACTAGTCTTAGCCCTGGAATAGCACTAGTCTTAGCCCTGGAATAGCACTAGTCTTAGCCCTGGAATAGCACTAGTCTTAGCCCTGGAATAGCACTAGTCTTAGCCCTAGAGTAGACTAGTCTTAGCCCTGGAATAGCACTAGTATTAGCACAGGAATAGCAATTAGACTTAGCCCTAGAATACTTAGCCATAGCCCTGGAAAAGCACTAGTCTTAGCCCTGGAATAGCATTGGTCTTAGCCCTGGAAGAGCACTAGTCTTAGCCCTGGAAGAGCACTTAACCTTGGAATAGCACTAGTCTTAGCCCTGGAATAGCACTAGTCTTAGCCCTAGAATATCACCTGTCTTAGCCCTGGAATAGCACTAATCTTAGCCCTAGAATAGACTGGTCTTAGCCCTGGAATAGCACTAGTATTAGCCCTGGAATAGCAATAGACTTAGCCCTGGAATACTTAGCCATAGCCCTGGAATAGCACTAGCCTTAGCTTAGCCCTGGAAGAGCACTTGTCTTAGCCCTGGAAGAGCACTTGTCTTAGCCCTGGAAGAGCACTAGTCTTAGCCCTGGAATAGCACTAGTCTTAGCCCTGGAATAGCACTAGTCTTAGCCCTAGAATAGACTAGTCTTAGCCCTGGAATAGCACTAGTTAGACACCCCTGGAACAGCACTTGGTTCAGGCATTTGGCCAGACAGATAGACATTCAATAATTGTTCATTTGTTTGTGGCTACATAGATTGGTAAATACTTGTTTCATTCCCTTTTCCACTACAATTAATTTTGTTTTGTGTATGTATTTGTACATATGTATGTACATATGTATGTATGCACATATGTATGTATGCACATGTGCATTATGTACATATATAGGTATGAATGTGTGTAAGTATATGTATGAATGTGTGTATGTATATATGTGAATGTGTGTATGTATGAATGTGTGTAAGTATATAAGTATGAATGTGTTTAAGTATATATGTATGAATGTGTGTAAGTATGTATCTATGTACATGGCTGCAGTAACTTTGGTACAGTAATTATTCTCATTTTTTATTATCAAAGGAGAGCACACAAAGAGAGTTATCTTTTGAGCTATATATCAAGTTCACACAATAAAGTGTGCAGAATCTAGGGATGTAATGTGTCTTATGCATGTGAAGCCTCAGGACTGTCTGCATGAACATTTCCATGGAGAGATCATCTCCAAGAGTGGTCAGGGAGTATGTGACATTGTCCTCCAAAGTCACTGGAGGCCAGCTTCACAAAAGAGGGCAAAAGAGGCAGTTGAACTGTCAGTCATTTAGTTGGCCATTATTTAACAAATATGCATGTAGTCCACATAATTCAATCTACTTGGCCAGGTAAAAAAAAAACGTAGGAAAGATAAAGCGTTGATAAAGTTCAAATCACCCCATGATCTGCAAGATATACGAACAATGCCACAGATCAAAGGTCTGCCTATATATCTGCTAAATCCATCTGGGATGATGTCCTTCTTGCTGCCTGGATTTCAAGAATATTGCCTTTTTACACCCTGTTGCCATTAACTTGACGGTGCCGATTTGGGAAATGATCTGAGAAAATTAACCCTTTATCCCCACGGGGGAACAAAGTCTTGAAACTGCTACCATTTCAAGTACAATATCTTTACACATGTTCATGCTATGGTCCTGATTTATCTAACAAAATGTAGCCAATGCAGTATGCTTTCTGGTGGTAGTTTTTGTTTTAATTATCTGCAAGTTGGAATGTGAAGTGAGATCACCCTCATACTCATTCATGTAATAACTTACCAGCATCAAGTTTTGAATGACTGTGATTGATAGAGCTACAAAAATATATAGTGGACTTATGTTCATGTGAAAGGGGTCTAAAATTATAATACAAACACTAAAAAAACCTTGAGGTTACGACTTTGGAGCTCCATATATTCTGCACACTGTACTATAGGAACCTGATTTATAGCCCAAATGATAGATCTCTCCGCGTGCTCTCTTTTGATATTAAAAATAAAGTTGCTAAGGCTAAAGTTACATGCGGCCAAGTGGGAGTCCTGCGTGCATTTTGAGCTTTGAATTATGTGGACTATGCTGCATTTGTGCTTGCATACACTCTTTAGATGGAAGAGCTCTGGCACTAACTTCACTGCCTGCCACATTATAGGTTAGTCAATATGGAGAGAGTTAGCTAAAATGACCGCTACAGTCTTTAGAGAAACGCTGACTGGCTAGAGAAACAATAACAACACTCCAAGTGTTGTATTCACTTTTATAGTTGCTAGACAAGCTGCACGGCAACCAACAGTGCTTACCTGATAGAGCCCGGAAAGAACCAAGCCAGGTAAGCTGCATGGCAACTAACAGTGCTACCTCCAGGGTAAATACATGATTAAGAAGGATTTTTTTTTTTTTTTGACATATATAGGAAGAAGAAAAAAAATAGCACTAATTGACCTTGAGTTCAGGTTTTGGACTGGGTACTGCTGCCACTGCACTAACTTGCACTACTCCCCCATGCAACCACATGCATGTCACATGACATGGAGAATGTGTGGGCATGTAATGGTATGTGAACACAACTAGATAGGGTTACATATTATGGTGACCATGGTCACCATGTATGCATGAGTAGACATCAAAACCAACTGCTAGTTTAGACACAGTCAGACAGAGTATATACTACCCCTACTTGGAGAGGTCATTGCCAGTGAGATCCAGTCTTTCAAGTGTAGCCACCTCCACAATACATTCAGGAATACCACACACACACTCACACACATGTGTAGAGTGAGTATTCATTGCACATACATGTGTGTAGAGTGAGTATTAATATAGCATGGCATGTGCCATGTAGAATGAGTATTAATAATTATAGCATGGCACATACATGTGTGTAGAGTGAGTATTAATATAGCATAGCACATACATGTGTGTAGAGTGAGTATTAATATAGCATGACACATACACAGAAGCATGTACAAGTACTTTATAAAGATTATGAAAGTATTAGGTGTCAGTGTCCCATACAGGGAGTGAGTGAGTTAGTGGGAAAAGCCAACACCCCCCCTCCTCTCAAACCAGGAAAACAGACTTGTATGAACCCCCTAGGTATAAGCCCCACACTTTAGTAGAACAATATAGGCCATTTAAAATAAACAACGAACTCTCAGTTGAAATTACAATAAGCTTCTCAATAATAAACTTGAAATTTACTCACTTGATGTTTCTACTAGATGCTCTAGTAATGATGAAGGCTAGAGCATCTAGTCCAAATGTTGAGAGAGTATATTTTAGGTCGAGTCATTGCTAAAACAAACTAGCAAAACAAAAACAAAAATTATAATCGAGTTTTCTCTTTAGTCCGCTCCAAGTCAAGTAACTTTCCAAAACTGATCCCTTACAAATATGTAAAAGCTGATTTTTTATTAAGTGCACCCACTTACAACAGCTGACAAACACAGCCTGAGCACTGCAGCAAATTATTTTCGAACTTTATACCCAACCATGTTGTCATCCACATGCAAAATTCAGTTGTCTTATGTACCTTTAAAGTAGAGGAAAGGTACTCCTTCTTGTCCTCCTTCTTGTTCACCATAAGTAACTTTAAAGTAGAGGAAAGATACTCCTTCTTGATCATATGTAACTTTAACCTTTTTCCTACTGAATTATAAACTGTTAAAATAGCATACTAATATTTAAACCTGTTTTACTCTAGGAATAATTAATATTTAATAAAAAATCATGTACACAAACTTTATTGAGCAAGTGTAGAAGAATCTAAATATATTACGTTTGACCACAAATTTCGCTCTCTTTTTTTGAATTTTTTTATATCGAAAATCATAATTTAGCAGCATAAATCTATAATTACTAATTAGCAGAAATGATGTAGGGAACAAAAATGGAAATAGAAATAAGAACTCATTATGTTGTCATATATTTGTCACGGATTTTATCATTTCGTGGATGGTGCCACTCTGCAAAACAGTCACGGTTGTTAGTAAAGCAGAGAAAGACCTTGCATTTCACGCATTGCTTGTATGTCTTCTCATACTTGCACATGACACAATACTTCCTTTGGTCAACATGTGTCAGTCTGTGCTGAGCTCGAACAGATGACCTAGGTGGTCAGCCCACAGAAGGGGTATGAGTGTAGCAGTAGCATTAGAAGCCTCCAAAAGTTCCCTCACTAGCTCGCCAATAAAATTTTATGGTCATACTTTGTTCTTTTGGATGCAGGAAGGTTTTCTCTATACATATATATGCATTGGTAACTGCAATGTCGATGCAGTGGTAGAACAGAGTCTTCCCGTACTTATGGCTCTGGCGCCTTGTCTGGAAGTATTGGAGGAGCTGATCTGAAAGATCAACTCCTCCCATTTGCTTGTTGTAATAATAGGTTGCATCAGGAATAGATATAATGTGCTCCACAACGCCTGCGGAAGTCTTCACTCATCTCTTGACTTGGTGGTTCGAATTACCCGAGTGAACTATAGATGCCACACATACCACCATTGTGTCTTTCCATAGTGTGAAAACATGGACTCCATCCCGGAACCACACCCCATATCCCCTCTCATACACTGGCCATAACATCTTTATCTTCTGACTTTTATTTAGCTACCTTGACCATTTTACTGTGAGTGTAGCAGTGAAATTCCTAGCCAATCATTATTATTTTTATTTTTTTAAATCGATGATGGGCGATCAAAAACAATTATGGTGCACACATTTTACCACATTTTATCTACATTTTTTCCAATGTAACTTATATGTTGTAAGATTTTTTTTGTCTACAATAACCCTTCTACTATGTGTGTAGTAAGTTTCAGGGGGAAATTCTTTGCCAATTAAATATTTTATTATTAAAAAAATCGATCGTGGGCGATCAAAATTTATATGGTGCAGTAGGAAGAGAGGAAAGATGATCATATGTAACTTTAAAGTAGAGGAAAGATACTCCTTCTTATCATATGCAACTTTAAACTGGAGGAAAGGTATAATTTAAAGTAGAGGAAAGGTATATACTCCTTCTTGTCCACCATAAGTAACTTTAAAGTAGAGGAAAGTCCCTCCTTCTTGTCCACCATATGTAACTTTAAAGTAGAGGAAAGGTTCTCCTTCTTGTCCACCATGTAACTTTAAAGTAGAGGAAAGATACTACTTCTTGATCATATGTAACTTTAAAGTAGAGGAAAGGTACTCCTTCTTGTCCACCATATGTAACTTTAAAGGTACTTCTTCTTGTCCACCATATGTAACTTTAAACTCGAGGAAAGGTACTCCACCATGTAACTTTTAAGTAGAGGAAGGGTATTCCTTCTTGACCATCATTTGTCATTTAAAGTAGAGGAAAGGTACTTCTTCTTATCCATCATTTGTAATTTAAACTCGAGGAAAGGTACTCCTTCTTGTCCACCGTGTAACTTTTAAGTAGAGGAAGGGTATTCCTTCTTGACCATCATTTGTAATTTAAAGTAGAGGAAAGGTCCTCCTTCTTGTCCACCATATGTAACTTTAAAGTAGAGGAAAGATACTCCTTCTTGTCCCACCATATGTAACTTTAAAGTAGAGAAAAGGCACTCCTTCTTGACCACCATATGTAACTTTAAAGTAGAGGAAAGGTCCTCCTTCTTGACCACCATATGTAACTTTAAAGTAGAGAAAAGGCCCTCCTTCTTGTCCACCACATGTAACTTTAAAGTAGAGGAAAGGTCCTCCTTCTTGTCCACCATATGTAACTTTAAAGTAGAGGAAAGGTCCTCCTTCTTGTCCACCATAAGTAACTTTAAAGTAGAGGAAAGATACTCCTTCTTGTCCACCATATGTAACTTTAAAGTAGAGGAAAGGTACTCCTTCTTGTCCACCATGTAACTTTAAAGTAGAGGAATGATGAAATGATGAAAGAATAAATGTATGAATGTATGACTGATGAAGGAAGGAAGGAAGGAAGGAACAAGCAAGCAACATTCCTGATGAAGGTATAGGATCTAGGCAAAATATTGAGAATCAAAATCTTAAAAGTTGATGATTGAGAAAGTCATTGTTATATAACACCCAGCGAACACCCAAGCAAGTAGTTACACACGTCAGTTACTAACTTGCCAGGGAGCCTAGTCCTTCAGGAAATGTCTGCAGCTTGTTATTGGCAGCAGCTCGGATAGTTATATGCCTACAACTGGCCAGTGGACAAGGTAGGCTGGTGAGTTTGTGAGAGACATCTAGCTCTTCCAAGTGAACCAACTGGTCAAAATCTGACAGAAGGTCCTTGACCTTATTATGCTCCAGCTTGAGGATCTGGAGATTTTCTACAGCACAGATGGAGGATGGAATAGAGCACAGCTCATAATGACTGCAGAGAACAACAACCACAACAACAACAACATGGTGAAACAAGAGTAACAAGTAGTAACAGTAAGATTAACAGCAGTAGCAGGTAATAGAAGTGGAAGCAGTTAGCAGAAGTAGTAGCAGTGTATTAGTAGTAGTAGCAGTAGTAGTAGTAGTAGTAGGAGTAGAAGAGGAGGAGGAAGAGGAGGAAGAGGAGGAGGAGTAGTACACGGACAGCAAAAAAACAAAAAAAACAAAAAAAAGCATGTTTACATGGACTGCACCACCATCACTCCACACATGTACTACTGGTTTGTACCTTAGAATTAGTTTCTTCAGCTGTCCCAGTTCCCCAATAGCTTCCGGCAGGGTAGAGATCTCATTGCTATGCACCTACGAGGATGAATTTCGCCAAATCAACTTGGTCCAACCATTTATCTTGCTGAGCAAACGAGGCAGAGTGCTGAGGGGGCGGGTCCGTGTTGATACGCCCGACACTGGTAAGTACAACCTGCACCAACAGGGAGGAGAGTAACTACACATTCTAAAATATACTCAAACACCCTACAACTAATGTCCTACAGTAATAATAGGAGTAATAGAGTACAGTAGTAGCAGTAGTAGTATAGTAGTAATAGCAGTAGTAGTACAGTAGTATTAGCAGTAGTAATAATAGTAGTAGTAGTAGTAGAAGTAGTACAGTAGTAATATAACAGCAGCAGTAGAAGTTCAGTAGTATCTGTAGAAGTACAGTAGTATAGTAGCAGCACAGTAGTAGCAGTAGAAGTACAGTAGTATAGTAGCAGTACAGTATATATATAGTAGCAGTACAGTAGCAGTAAGTGGTAGAGAGCAAAGTAGTGTAGCGGAGTAGTAGTAGCAGTATGGCAGTGGTATAATAGTAAACCCAAAACAAGGTTGTGCAATGCATTTTCAATGCAACTTCAATTACCACATCTGAACACTGCCTGGTCCAAATTTGCTTGGCTAACTGACCTGCTACAGGTAGAGTAGTAGTAGTGTTGGGATGTTAAGTAAAATGACAAAGAACAATTTGCCAAATTTTTGTAATTGTGTATTTATGTACATAGTCACATGATTGGAATGAATCATAACCACTATATATATGACATCCTTGTTCAAATGCTTCTCCATTTCAACTGCATACTCATAATGACTGTAGAGACACTTTACCAATTGGGTGAGGGTCTTGCAGTAATGCTGTAATTACTGGAAAAAGAGAACTCAGGGCAAGCAGGTTTTGAGGTCCCGAACTTTGACTATGCAGTATATAAAAAAAACTCCCCCTCCCCCCCCCCCCCCCCCCCCCCTGCCAGGGAGCGGGCTTATCTGGAGGGTTGAGTTCCCACGCCATTGGGTTATGGCTAAAGCCTGAAACAAGTGCCGAACCTGAAACAAGTGCCGAACCAAGCCTCTGACCCTGCAGCCGTCCAATATCGAATGATCAGATGTGTGCAAAACCTATGGTGATCCTAGTCAGAACAACGAGAGACCCTTGAAGTGTTTGTGTGTGCTGATTGTGTGAAGAATGGCGGAGGGGGGGGGGGGGGGGGGGGGAGGGGGGGGGGCGGGGGGGGGGGGGGGGGGGTTATGGGAAAAGGGAGGTTTGTTTACAGTAGGCTGAGATCGCTAAGTGAGTACGTAAGAGGGGCGTATTGTTATTAGGCGTGATCTTGCGACCTCACTACTTCGGAGCAATCTACTGAGTACCGTTGTGACGATGGCAGCTGAAATCGCAGCTGCTCCCCCCGCTCCTCATCTCGTACAAGATCTCGTACAAGTGGCAGAGGTTGGCCCCCAACCTACTCTACAACAAGGCGTTATACAAGGCTGTGAGGGATACCTTACCCGCAAGACCAAGATCTTGAAAAGGTGGAAGAAACAATGGATCAAAATTGTACCTGGTGAGGAATAGCTATAGCTTTACAGCTATAGGAGAAACTGGTACAAAATTAATAGCCTTGCCTAAAGAAATAGGCAGCGTTACAATTGTTAAGATGCTGGAAATGAGTAAAACCAGATTGATAAGTGAATGAACATACCATATAATTATCATACAGTTATGGAGACCCAGTGGTGGATCCAGGGTGGTTCTTTGGGTTCTTAAGAACCCTCCTCCAGCTGTAACTCAGCATTAGCTAATTTACTCAAAATGCACTCACTGAGTCTGACTCTTATGCTTCTCAGTTCATGTGCTGCTGCGGTTTGTAAAAGGTCTGTGCATGCGAGGCTATATACTTGCTGCAAGCAAGAGCTGCAGTTTAGTTGCTCATGCCACAATTGTGGGTGTGTCAATAGCCATGCTGCACAAATGTCTAGCCCTGCCCCTGTTTTTGCATGGTGTGGAACTTGGTTCTTGAAATTAAGCTAGCCATGAAGAGACCTGCTGTTCTCTGGGTACTTGGTTAACGAAAAAGTCCTCAGAGGACAACTTTAAGACTTTTTATTAGATATTAGCCAACTACCTATGCAGAATCAACCTACTGAAGTTTCCCCTCAAACTGAATCAGCCCAGTTGGATCCTGAACCTAGTTCATCAACTTAGTTCATCAAGTGTGACATCTTCTCTTCCACTTCTTTCTCCCCTCCCTCCTCCTGCCTATCTGGATATTGGCATTTTGCTAGAAAGTGGAAATTTAAATCACCTATCACAAAGTATTAAACTTTAACATCAACAATTGCATTCCAGATTCTAAATTATCCCGCTAAGAATTTTTATGGCAGCAATCATTGCTTTAAAAGTTGAGTGGGTTAGGCATCATCCATGGGTTCATTACAGCATTTGTCAAGATGGTGGCTACTGTAAAGCTTGTGCTTTGTTTGCTCCCAGCAACATTAGGCAGTTAGGGATCTTTGTAACAAAGACTTTTCAGGTCTTGACTAAACAGTCTTCAGCCTGTCTTGGCCATGAAGATCATCAATACCATAATGGTTCAATGACAAGAATGGTTGCTTTCAGAGGTTCTTATTCTGCTACACCAACCCAGAATGTTGGTTGCATGCTCAGCAAGCAACATGAGGAGCAAGTGGCTCGAAATACAATGGTGGTGAAGTCACTGTTGGAGTGTGTTTGCTTTTGTGCAATGCAAGGTCTTTCTTTACGAGGTCATAGAGATGATTTTACAGCAACTGAGTTCGATAATAAAGGTAACTTTATTGAACTGGTCCAATTTAAGGGACGGACGAGGTGCTGCACATACATCTGGAAAATGCACCTCGAAATGCAGTGTATACCTCTAAGACTATCCAAAATGAAATGATCTCCATATTAGGTAGCACAATCTGGAATAAGATTATTAAAGAAATAAAAGATTCACCATATTAGTAAATGAGGTACAGGTTGTGCTAATTTGGAGCAGGTTTCAATAGTGATACGATTTGTTGATCTGAGAAACAAATTAGAGGAGAATTTCTTGATTTTATTACTGTAGAACGTATTACAGGTGATTCTATCTCAACTGCTCTTTTTTCTTGGCTTCAAGCACATGACATAGATGTCGCATTCTGTAGAGGTCAAGACTATGATGGTGTAGCCAGTATGTCTTTCAGCAATGTGGGTGTTCACGCAAGGATCTGTCAAGTATACCCTTTAGCTTTATATACTCACTGCCAGAGTCACCAGTTGGATTTTTATATTATGAAAGCATTCTCAATTTCCAATAACCAATGGTGTGAAATTGCAAAGTTTTTAAAGTATTCCTCAAAGCATCAGCATTTTTTTAGCATGTTATTGAATCAGTTTCACCTGCAGAGAAACGAGTTCAACTCAAGGACTTGTCCCGAACATGCTGGGTTCAGAGGATACCATTTGGTATTTTATGACTTGTATCTTGTGATTATCAAGACTATGGAATCAATTAGTACCAGTAGTTCAGAGCATGGCAATTGGTCGTGGGATTCAGAAACCTTGACAAAAGCAAATAGTTTCCTTCAACTACTTCTTTTGAATTTCTTGTTTCATACAGCATTACAATGAGTAGTCTTTTAATCAGCGTTCAACAGAGGACTCACGATGTTATGTCCGCCTATGAACACATTTCAGAACTGGAGTTGGAACTGTTAAAAAACAAATTGTGAAGCATAATCCCATGCTTGGTTGGAAGAAATCAAAACTTTTGCTGACAGCATTAACATACCTGTTAAGCATTCCCAGGATTACATCAAGACAAGTACATAGAGCCAATGTTTCTGCAGACAGCCCTGAAGTGTACTATCGCAGAAACATCATGATGCATTTCTTGAATCACATAACCACAGAAATGGAAACCAGATTTAGATCAATTCACCAGACAAAGGTAAAACTGCTTGGTCTCATTCCGACTGCTGTATCTTATGCCTCCTCCTCCATTAAAGATGAGGTGAACTGTACAAGTCTGACTTGCCTCCTCCTCCATTAAAGATGAGGTGAACTGTACAAGTCTGACTTGCCTCCTCCTCCATTAAAGATGTGGTGAACTGTACAAGTCTGACTTGCCTCCTCCTCCATTAAAGATGTGGTGAACTGTAGAGGTCTGACTTGCCTCCTCCTAAAGATGTGGTGAACTGACTTGCCATCTCCTCAATTGCTCTCTACAGAATTTAAAAAGATAAAATTTATTTTTGTGTCACCAGATGACAGGCCTGACACTCTACGAGCAGCTTTACTATGCTGTGATGAAGATGCCTTTCCTAATATAAAAGTACTTCTAGCTATAGCATGTACAATACCAATTACTACCTGTGAGTCAGAGGGAGCCAACAGCCAGCTGAAGTTGCTGAACACATATCTTCGTTCTACAATGTCGGAAGAGTGATTTGGTGCTTTAGCAGTAACCAAAGAACATCATAGAATGGTCCAAGATCTTAATTTTAACCATCTGGTTGCAGTCTTTGCAAACAAGCACCATCGCAGGATAGCTCTACCCTGCCTTCTAACACAGTAAATGATATATAATTTTTATGCAAATGTCTGCATTATTTAAACAACTTTTGAAAATGGGTGTGGTTTAATAAAGTAGTGTGGCAGTCGTAAAGTTTATCAGAAGAACCCCCCTCTTCAATTTTCTGGATCTCCCTGAGACCCTCTTTCTCATCGTAAAAGTACCCATAAATGTTTGCAATATTAGGTGATACTGTAATAATGATTGTTACCACTCATTTTCAAAAACTTAAAAGCCTTGAATCCCCTTACAATACCTTCCTTTGGAGCTGCCTTTGGTTCCAGAGGTTCCTGTAGTTAGGTCTTGATCTTGCCCCCCCAAAAGTTCTACCATCTCTTTGTTTGTTGTAAGTGCTACCTAATATACATGTAAGCATCAGAGGCGACGGAATTTATTCTTTGTGTGTGTGTGTGTGTGTGTGTGTACACGCACACTGTGTTTATAGCACCAGACCCAGTAGGAATTCCAACATTTATGGTAGTCAGCAGATGTGGGCTCTAATGCTTTGAAGGCATTTAAACACTTTTCGTTTCAAATATGATTGTTGAATACTTACATCAAGTGTTTGGTATTTTAAATCAAGTGCTTTAAAATACTAACATGTTACAGGTATTGATATCCATCCACATGACTTGTTCCTATATACATGTATAAGCATTTGCTAGTAGCATTGACCACAGACATACACTGAAGGCATTTTCTACAGTGTGTGTATAATCGTATTGAATTGCAATTAGTGGCGTGCTCTCTCTAGGCTCACTTCTCAACCAAAGGCCTAAATTGAATTTCTCAAGAATTGAAAACGATTCGATTTGACTTCTTAAGCCTACTCACTGTCAATAGCGCCATATGTCGCTCTGGGTTTCCTTGGCCTAGAAAAACATGCACAATTAGTTATCATAAATAGCACCTAATTTGAAGAGTGTCACTTTCTGGTAACCAACGGGGGAAAGTCTTGAAAAGTGGACCTACGTGGTTTTGACAATCCCCCAAAAAGACGAGGCCACTAAGTTTAGCAGAAACCATTTTTCTAGTGACAGGTAGTACTGTGAAGGTGACTCTAGTGAAGGAGAAGATTGTGGCATCCTTTCTTACTTGGGCGAGCCTTCTTGCGAACATGGAACCTTGGATAAGGTGGTCATGATGATAAAAACTCTTGCAACGCAGGTGGATGAGCTTAGCACTACAGCAAAAAGTGAGTGCTTGGTCTCTGACAAGGAAGGCATGGATAAGAAGACCTCTCGGGTTTGTAAATAGGATCTAGCTATAGCATTAGTCTGTTTGTTGTCAAAAGCAGTAGTTATTTTTCCTGGGTAAGACGTGGGTAGTGCCTATATCTAGCTTCCCAGTATACCCCTGGACTTTATTTAGTACTTTACATTTATAGATTTGATGATGGATGATGATCTTGGAGAACTAGCTTCTCTTTTGCTTCCTTGTTCTCCACCTCCTCTTACAACTCAATTATTCACGATGTCATATGTAGCAAGAATAATCATATTCATATGTCTGGTACACGGTGGCAAAGAGTGAGCCTGGTCTTGAACAAGACAGAATGCATATAAACATATAAACAAAAATTCAAATATTATGTTGTGGACATTCTTATAGCTCTACAAATGTTCAAACAACAATAACGAATAATTGCCAATTGCTAGTAAAAATTATGTAAAAATTAATATTGTTAAAGGTTAAATAATGATATTCATATTTTGTGGTCAGACGATGGTTTAATAAAAAAACTGACTGTATTGTATATCAGCAATAGAGCTATCCCATAATAATGGTTGCTTGGGACTTTTGGTTGGTAATCATATACTATATTCATGTTGACCACAACCAGTTAGAGGACCCTTTACCATTTGAAATCAAAAGGCAATATTGGTGGACATGATTTTAAATGGTAAAGAGTCATCTAACTGGCTGTGTTGCTTTTTTAAAGGGGGATGTAACTCATTTTTTTAATAAAAAAAGGTTATTCTGTTGCTTTTATTATTGCACAACATCTCTTTACAAGCTATCTTTCAAATAGGAAGCAATTTGGATGATCCATTATTGAGTTATGGTGGATTTTATCCAAGCACTCCATACCTTTCAATCTTCAATCTTTGTGAGGAAGACCAGTGAATTTCAAGATAGTTAGGTCAGCCATATCTCTGCAACACTCTGGCCTATACACTTGATTTTAGTCTCAAAATGAAGCCCACTCCAAGCAGAATCTGATTATTCTAATTGAGCATAACATTGTGATTTTTTTAAAATGCACATGCTAGTGAAAAATGTCTGACAAGGCTAGGACTACTAAGTGTGCCAAGGTGTTCTATGGCAATTTGAAGGGCCAGAGACCTTCCCTGGGACTTCTTCCTCCATCTCCTGCGCACCAGCTACTGAACCAGTTCTCACTCCCTCCTCTTCAATACCAGCTCTCACTCCCTTCTCTTCAACACCAGCTCTCACTCTCTTCTCTGCCACTTCATCATCCACCATGCCCACCTCATCTCAGGCTGCAGGTACACCAGTTTTAGCTAGCAGCAGCAGGTCTCATAAGAAGATAGCTCTGGCTAGGGAGGCCCAGGCACCTCAGGAAGGTCCTTTCTCTGCTTCTCGGCCATGGCCTTCCACTCAGCCAGGGTCATCTTCCACCTCACCTGCTACGCTGTACCAGCTGCTCCTGAGGACAACACAGGGGACTACCACCTCATCAGGATGAGTTCCTTGATGAAGGCAGTCAGTGCCTTCTCCTGTTGTGGCACTCCTCTCACTGTCACCGAGGACAGGAGAAGCCAGAAGGGGTTTGTGGTCAAGATGGCTATCTGCTGCAGCATTTGTGGCAAGTCATCGAACATCATAGACCCCTACACCCCAGATGATCTTCAGGTCAACATCAGGTAATTACTTTTTCATTTTTCCACTCGCTAACTTGTCTTCTCCTGCTGTAAAACATATAGGTCAGTGGTTGCGGCGAGGATGATTGGCAAGGGTAGAAACGGCCACCTTTGCTGGGATTATGGGTATGCCCCTCCCCTCACCAGACCGCATGTCGTCCACCACAATGAGGAGATCCTCAAGGCGACCACACAGGAGAGCCTGGCCAGCATGTTAGCTGCAGCAGCCCACCTCTGCCAAGCCAAGGATGGTGAAATCCTCGATGTCAAGGTCACGTGTGATGGCACTTGGCAAAAGCGAGGTCACCAGTCCCTCTTCGGTGTGGTTGTTGTGGCTTCATGGGACACTGGCCAGGTTCTTGACACTGAGGTCCTCAGCAAGTGGTGTGGGATGTGCCACAGTAAGCGCCACCACCTTCATCCCACCTCTGAAGTGTTTGTGGACTGGTGGGAAGGGCACCAGGCTGTGTGTGAGGCAAACTATTACGGGTCTTTAGTTGCAATGGAAGCTGAAGGTGCACTGAAGATCTGGAAAAGGTCTGAGGAGAGGTATAAGCTGCGATATACCGCGATGATTTCAGTTGGTGATGCCTTCACAAACCCCAGGATTGTCGCAGACAATTCCTATGGTGCCGGCCATCCAATTACTAAGCACGAGTGTGTTGGCCACGTCCAAAAGAGGATGTACAATCACCTTCTCTCCACCAGGACAAGCAGAAGAAGAATCGGGGGGGGGGGCGGATGGCCAGTTAGTAAGGATGGGAGGGAGGGGTCGCCTCACTGTGCCACTCATGAAGAAGCTCCAAAAGTATTACAGGAAGGCCATCCGTTCCCATTGGTGATTTGCAAGGGATGAAGGACTCTGTGATGGCCAACTTCCTCCACTCGAGCTCAACCGATGCTAACCCCCAGCATCACCTCTGTCCCAGTGGGAGCACCTCTTGGTGCAAGCACAGGCAGGCAGAAGCAACTGGAGAGCCACCACCAAAGCACAACACCACCATCCACCCAGAGATTGCTCCATTCATCAGGTAGGTCTACCAAGACGTCTCCTCTGATGCCCTCATGATGCGCTGCATGCTCGGTGCTACTCAAAACCAAAATGAGTCGTTCAACAGCCTCATTTGGAACAGGTGCTCCAAGACCGAGTTTTCTTCTGCTGTAGTGGTGGGGATTGAAGTGGACCTGGCAGTAATCACCTTCAACTCTGGTCAAGGGGCACTGAGGGGGGCTGTTGCAATGGCTCAACTTCAACTGCGGGCCGACTACTTGCAAGTACCTGGACAGCACTGATGATGCACGGGTATGGATGGCAGAGTTCAAAGGGAAAGTGCTGGTGAAGAAGAGGAGGCAACAGATGAAGCTGGACCGAGTAACTTTCGATGACGAGCTGGATGCAGGATTATGTGCCTGGCGGGCATTGAAGTGTTTCTGTGTTGTTGTTTTTTGTCTAACCGGCTTTTTTGAAAGCTATGTTTGTGTAAGTCCAGCAACTCCCTTGGTTCCCCTCTGTTGTTTGTTTGTTTGTGGCCGTTTTTTCCCAAAGCCCCAAATCTCCATGAGATTCACCTTGCCTATGACTAATCCTACCATGAGTATCAATAGTATTGAGGAATGGCCCAATGACGTTACCCAAACTAATATCTAGGAACACTTGTATCTTTGTTAAATTTTTTAGGAGAAGTGTTTTATTATATATCATTTTGTAGCTCCTTCATTGTGCTATGTTCTAAGAGGATTTTAAGAGGGGAAAAAAACTGTTTTGGAGTGATTGAGTCTCATGTAATACCCACTTACATGTAGACCACAAGCCTGGTCTACCATTGTAGTGATGCTGAGTGGTTTTGTGGCTAACCTTTCCACTTAAAAACATGCTTTGGTGCTAATTGGGGATAATTCTACTCTGCTAATTCTACTCTGCACCAAGTGGGTTCTGACCAAAAACAACAACATGCTTTGGTGATAATTGGTGCTAATTCTACTAGCACCTGAGTGGTTTGTGGCTAACCTTTCTCCACTTAAAAACAAAACAACATGCTTTGGTGCTAATTGGTGCTTTCCATACTACTAGGGAATGGGTCCATGGGTAGTCACTATTGCTGGCTAGTATTGGCAAGGGGGGACAGGGGGTGTTTTAGTGGGACATGGTTATACATGTTTAAAATAAACACAAAGCATATCATTAGAAAGCATTTGAACTAAGCTTTCTTCAAAATTAAGGTCAGGGGGGGGAACGACAACAAAGTTATGGTAGGTAGAAATCACTCATGAATAATTAATGAGTTTGTGGGTTACATCCCCCAAGAGGTCAATCCAATATAGTCATTTCATTTGTTTCAAAACCAAAAAAAATTACAATCGATTTTGTTCAGAAAAAGTATTAATTTTGTATATTTGAAATTGTATTTGTATTTAAAATTGCAAAAAAAGTAAATATCTTGCAATGTAGTTGACCCTATCTCTGGTGTTCAGTCTCAATTGAACTACCCCTCTTTTTGGAACCTCCCTTCTAGCTGTAGCCACATTAGATCAATAGCTAGAGCTTCTTTTCATCATTAGAATGTAAGCTATGAATTGGCTTCGTTGAAGTCAGAAAAAACTATCGGAATAGATCTACAACAAAACTTCACAGCCAAGAAATCCGTCCAGGAATGCCTTCTTTCTCTAACACGAATGGATTCCAAGTGTTTTTCATGAGCATAGGTGCCTCAGTAGACAATCTTTCAGAGGGTAGGATCTGCCAGAAAAGGAATAGTAACCATAGTTCCTATTGAAACTGTCCTTCCAATATTGATTAGGTAGGACTTGTAACCATGAGTTGATAATGGAGAAAGTTATTGTAAGTATACTATATGGTCAACTTCTCTCTCACCCCATGAAGATGTAGTTGCAGATTTCTTCTTGTCCATTGCACACTCTTCCAGAAGCAGATGTTTTGCAGGTACACATGTGGCTCGTCCTCCATGTTATGAAGTCCTAAAACGTGTGTGTACATTTACAATCACTTTTTGCAAGTCAGTTACTCAGCTTACTGCTCTGTCTTCTAGCAGACTGACTGTATGCTAGATGTCTAGAATTCAGCAATTGGTCATACTGTCCTATGCAAGACATTTTTTACAGCCATGCCCACAGTGGATGCTGCATATGCTTCATAACTCTGTGTGTGGTATAAACAACACCAGAAAGGATCGTACTCTTGAGAAGCAATGCCTGTCAGACTTGAAAAGGCACGTACTCGACATTAGCTGGCGAGCCAAGCATAGTTTTACTGGGAGGGGGTGAAAATCAAGAGAACTTTTATCATTTTGTTCACACGAGATTTAGATTTCCACTCTGCTTTAAGACATGGTTTGTGACAAATCTCACCCCAACCAAACTCCCCACTGGACAATGTCTTCTGCTCAGATTAACAAAGACACTATATTACACATACTGCAGTTGCTGTTTTCCTATGGTAACCATTATCTAGCTGTAGCTTGTACAACACATGCATGCATACATGATTGTCATACACTACGATGTGTGACAATAGCAAGCTGGTGTAGTGAGTGGTCTGTACTAGCCTCTGACAATGTTTAGGCCAGCATTCTGGTGTTTGACGGTGCTAAGGCAACTCTATATTTAGCACAAAACTCAATCATGATTGGTTACGAATGTTTCCTTTATATTCAAACTTGTCCACCATTAGGTACTGAATTACTATTCTTGCTAGAAAGTGTTTGCAATGCATACAGCTCACTAGGTCTGAACCAACACTTTCTGTCATAGCTAGGGGGGATGCCTTTGTTTTTTTCTTTCTTGTTGTGTTAATGGAGCATCGTCTTTTGATAGTACAAAGTTTCCCTTAGCTCTATCCTCTTCCTATTCTACAGTGCAATTCTCCTTGAAGTCTGTAGCTAAGTAGCTTATCCACAAGAGAAAAAAATTAACTTTTTTCTTTGCTTATATTATGTTTGGGGAATGCTAGTGGATACAAAAATACACATTGGTGTGGATGTGTACTTCCATTTTGGCATCTAAATACGAATGTCACATTACTATTTAAACACATCCTTTGATTTCAACACTGCATAACCCAACAATAATGATGTGTTATCCTTAATAGTGCTTGCAGATCACACATTGCATTAGAATGCACTACTAATGCTAGCACTTGCTAACTGGGAAGTAAACTCTTGCACTTCAATTCTCAAGCATGGTTGTTGTTTATGTGCTTGAATAAATATAATTAAATTATCTTCCCTATATATCGCACTGTACCTATTATATAGCTATGTTCTATTGTTACCAGAAATAGTACGGTAGAGACGAAAGTGATAAAATTGTTGTCCTTTTGAGGGTTTAGTAAATGTGGGAGTATTAGTTTTCAGAGTTGTAAACATAGAGTGAGCAGGGGAAAAACAAGCCATGAATGCTTTACTATCATTGTCTATGGTAGTCTCATGCAGATGTCAACCCTTTACCTCTTGGGAGAAGGGATTGTGTGGCACATTGCCGTAGAACATAGTTTTACTCTTTACCTCTTGCATAGGTAAGATTTGACACATTGCCATAGAGAATAGGCAATCCTTTACCATGTAGGAGGGTGAAAAGTCTGGCACATTTCCAAAATGCCAGGTAACCTTTTACCTTTTGGAGAAGGGAAACGTTCGCATTACTGCCGTAGGAGTCCAGTCTCAGTGTTTCTGTGGTCACACGTGAATCACTGGGACGGGGGAGAGGGGGGGGGGGAGGGGGAGGTTGGTTACAACATTATTGAAACCAACCTAACATCGACTTGTCTCCCTCTTCCTGAGATTTGACTGCACATATATGCCGCATGCATGACTACAAATGTACCAAGATTGGGTGTGTTCTATAGTCTGGTATTTGTAATGTCTTATATCAGACCCCTTCCCTCCCCATACTCATTGCAAAAGAGGAAAGGGTCAGCTAATTGAGACTACATACTGTAGTTATACAGTGGGTATAGTCTAACTCTGCCTGAATGCAAGTAATTTGGGTGTGGTCATCCCTGTGCACATTGATTTAAACACTTGAATCCAACAATTGCATGCAGTGAGGCTGTAGGAGGTGAAGGTCTAACCACACCTCTCACTAATTACCTGTGTGGTTTAGTCTTGTCATAACTAAGCAGGTTCTTAAAAATAATTATGCAATAAATTTCTTATTACAGGAGTTGACAATCATGAAGTACAAAAATTTGGCACGAGAGGACAGTCCAGCCTTTTATCCTTCAATGCTTCAAATCCAAACTTTCGTGTGGAGCCTCTCTCCAGTGATCCTAAAAGTAAGGATTTCTTGGGTTTTCGTCTCGTTGATATTGAAAATGGTAAAGAACTGAGTCGGTTCAGAGCTGATGATGCTCGTTTTATGAGGAAATTCATGGCTTCCTTGGGCTGTGAAGTAGACGGTTTGTTTTCCAAGAAAACTGATGGAACTATCGTTGTAGAGGCTACTCATGGGTTGTGGGATGTTCTCCACCCATCGGAAGATGAGCTATATCAACGACAGCAGATGTTCGATGGCCACACCAAAATTGCAGGTCCTCCTAGTGAAGCAACAGACTCTGCTGTAGATGGCCCTCCCAGCTATGAAGCTACTATCCAACAACTTCCTTTAGGATTCTACTTCCAGGAAGACACGGGTGTAAAACTATCAGATCTCTGTGCTGAGTTTACATTTCCAGGATCTGCCATACCAATGTATGATCCCAATGCCCCTCTACCAAAGGTCTTCCGTAGGCCATGGCACGACACATATCGACCACCAAGAGGCCCACCTGTACTGTTGCCTGTAAGCATCGGATATGGCTCTGAAGTGGGTCTGCAACCTGGACTGCAAGCTCTGTGGGAGCCAAATTTGGGGACATACTTCTTTCTGGATCACATCCAGAGGATCACTTTCTTTGACGACCCACGCCCTCCTCCCAAGCCTCTCCCAGTAGTGGAGAAGCTTACTTTAGCACATGGAGATCGCATACGTGAATCTTTCATACCAACTGGCATATGCCAACAGAGGGAAATTATTGAGGTCACTGCAGCACGTGCTCTCTCTAGGCCGCATGGGTTTGTGATATATGCATGTGGTATTCATGGTAACCATGGTCCTGCAGGAGCTCAAGGTGCTACAGGAAGTACTGGCTTTCCTGGGATCAACGGTATGGGTTCTGGAGCAAGTGGAGGATCTGGTGGACCAGGTAGTTATGGGGGAACAGGAATGAATGGAACTAGAGGCATAGATGCCACTGAAGCTAGCGACATGATCTTGAATCTGTGGGGCAATGCGGATGAGTTGAATGTTAATGGTTCATGTCAGTTGGTGGCCAAGTTAGGTGGAAATGAAGCAGAAGAGATAGTCTTGGTCAACTGTCGTGGAGGAAATGGTGGCCATGGTGGCAGGGGGGGAGATGGAGGTGATGGTGGAGTTGGTGGGTATGGAGGACAGGGGGCTGCGGGGTACCATGGACATAGCTCCTCTTCAGGCAGAGGTGGAAATGGTGGACCTGGAGGGAACGGAGGTAATGGTGGTGCTGGTGGTTCAGGTGGTCCGGGTGGCAGAGGTGGAGATGGGGGATATGCAGGGTTCGGTGGTGTGTGTGTTCTCCAAACAGTCGATCCAACTTTGTTAATGCTGGTGGATGCTGACTGCATGTGTGGTTCAATTGGTGTGGGAGGTGGTTGTGGAATTGGGGGAGCTGGAGGATCAGGTGGGGCAGGTGGTGCAGGTGGGCGTGGAGGACGGGGAGGAAGTGGGGGCAGCTATACTAATCGCCAAGGTCAAACTACCTACTATTCCGGTGGATCGGGAGGAATAGGTGGATTTCGGGGTACAAATGGGTTTCCAGGGTCAAAGGGGAGTGACAATGTACGTGGAACTAATGGTAACCCAGCTAATAATGGTGGTATTTTATGGGTAGTCAGTCACCCTGAGGGTGGAGTTCTGTACCAGGCTGGTACCAGATATGACTTGGAGGTGACCAGCTTCAATGTAGTCTCTGCTATAGACGATGGAATATTCGAGCCCAATGAGCGCATCTTAGTTTCTTCGGTGACTGTAGCCAACAGGGGTGGTTTGCCTCTTCCAAATGGTGCCTCTATGTTCATGCCATCCACAAAGACTGTCAAATTTGAACCCACCAGATTTGACCTGTCGAGTGCGTACTTACTCCCTGGTCAGTCTTACGTCATTCCTATCACCTTTTATGGAAGGATATTTGACCAGCCTCAACCCAACGTCTCGGGTCCATTTGTTTCCACTGCTAAGTTCCACCCTCGAGCTGAGTTGATCGGTCGTCCTTTTGAGAAGTCATTTCTTGAAAGTGAGCTGGTTGTTCAATACCCAGTTAAACTAGAGTATCTGCGATGTTCTGAGAATCTTGGGAGAGGTGAAGTATCAGTGCTTGAAATTGGAGTTCAGAACTTATCTACAATGCCATATGGTGCATGTGCTGGCTCTGGTGGGAAAGTGGTAGTACAGCTACATATGGATGCTCGATTGATCCCGGTAGGTTCAGCTAATGTGGGCTTTAGCAATGTTCCCTACACAGTGACATACGAACCAAACATCAGAGATTCCATGTACATTCAATTGCATGAGATACCATCTGGACAGACAGTTAATGTCCAAATTAACGTTCAGATGGAAAGTCGTGCTGAGCTATTCGATCGTTGTCATTGGCAGGCAGACCTCTATCTTAGAGATAAGTTGATCGAGTACAACTTTGAGAAAATACGCGTGACACCATTTTACATTCCTTCTGATCCTGTGGCCGACATTCTCATGATCACGGATGAATCTATAACAAGGAAAGAGTTTGTTTATTGGCAGAGGATCCTTGAGATCCTGATGGTGTCGGTTGACTTCTGGGATACCACTCGATATAGTGGTTTGTCTGTGGACTCCAGGACAAACACTCGGCATCAGGTGACATGGGAAGGAAAGTACAATGGCAAGATGATTCTCTACCCTCACTGCAAACTCGAATTGCTGCTTAGTGTTGACATCCCAAGGCACTTCCATGGCACCGACTATCGGGACAAGACCCTTTCAGAGCTGAATTCCAGCATGCTGTTATTTCTACCAGAGTCAGGGTTTCATGGACGCACTTCAGAGAGGTTTGCAGACCGAGGTGATCTTGGTGTTCTGAGGCATCTTTCTCTTGCAGATACCACTTTGGAAATGCAAGGAAATGCATATGGAGGCAAGCACCTGTTTAGGCCTGGTACATGCTTTATCACCTCTAAGCCTTTTCTAAAATGGGAGCTTAAATACCTAAGGAAGCTTGAGAAAGAAAGACCCATGCAGGCACCCGTTGTTCTGACTCGGCATGTGGATATCAAACCAGCTGGAAAGATAAGCTACGAATATGGTTCTGTTGATATCCGCATCATGCCCATTTTGCGTTCGTCTAAGTTCTTGGCTGTAGATGGTGCAGGTGGTAGTGTAGTCAACATGAGTCTGGATGACATCCATCTTGTTCCTAACTCTTCACAGATTCCCCTGGCTAGCAATTATGGGCAAGTTTTTCTTTCCACCTTGTGCTGCTTGCCTCTGTTTTGTAAAGTTCGCTTGCTGAAGACTCAGCCAGAGCAAGAATCTCCGGAATCTTCTGTCCAATTGTCTTTTCTCTTGCCTAGTGGTGCATCTCTAAGTCTTGGTGAGCTGATCATGATTACTGTTTCCTACGAAGTTGCCGATGAAATCTACAGTTGCACTGGGGAACCTGGGCGTTTGCGTCATTTTTCTCAGTGCATTCAGCAAGAACAGGCAGCTTTTGTTGGTAATGGACGAGCAATTTTGCAAGGCCTTCAACTTACTAAGGATGAAGTGAAGAAATGCAAGAAAAATATCAGCCATGTGAGTGTTTCTTCGTTCATGAGGGAATTGAATCGTCACCTGCAGAATATTGAACGATATTTGCATCATGCTGGTGTCAATCATCACAAGTTAGAAGATTTAGTTCCACTTGATGTTCTGATGAGTAGTGAGCACATGCACCGTAGCCACCAGCACTGGGTGAAGCACGACCGATGGAACTTGTTGGGCATGTGAGGAACAAAAATATTTATAAGTACTGTAGCTCGAGTTATTTTTGTATATGTAGATCCTAAAAAAACAACTAAACATTATATTGGGCATTCTGAATGCTGCTAATTATATTGTATATATTTGTGTATTCTAGTAAAGCATGCAAATAATTTTGTATGAATATAAAAAATTACTTTTTTGTACCTCATGTGACAAGTGTGCTAATTGTGAATACCATAGTTGCTGATTTTCTTGGAGATCACCTGAAGCACACACCAATCCAGTCTGGGTTGCCATAATTATTATTCCTGCTTTTTGTGATAGGGTATGAGAATTGGGTCAATTAGGTATCAGGTCAGATAGAACAAACCAAAATCAAAACTTTTCCAAACAAGGGTAATTAAAACCTGGAGACCGAGGTTAAACATTATATAGTAGATACCTAAAAGTATGAGTTTAAGCTGCAAATATAGTTCCATTGGAAGCTACCAGGGTAAACATGCTGGACTTTGATTCGAGTCCATCACCCAAAGGAGTCATGGTGCCATCTGTGCGAGCAAATTCTTGTTAGTCGGCACTCGGTGCCGGGGATTTCAGGCTCGAGCTCTTCCCGCTTCGCTCGCCGTTACTGGGGGAATCCTGGTTAGTTTCTCTAGTAGGTCTATGCCTAGGGATAATATATTGCTATGTATATACCCCTCGTCAAGTGGTATCTTAGAGGTTCAATCGTCGACCTCATCCAGTTCAGTTTGTATTTCTTCCTCTTCTTTTTACTGATTCTTGCAGGTTTTAAGTAGATATTTGTCTGTGCATTTTAGTTCATTGGCCCAGTCTTGTGTTTTGCATTAATGTGGACATTTCCAAAACAGCATGTAGCAAGTTTTCTTGATGTCTATGTATCTCATTGTTGGACTATTTTTGCCCCCCATGCAGGTACTAAAAACAAAGCATTATTTCCAAGCTGTGCAAAAATTCTGTTGTTGCCTTTCATATATTTTTTTAATCAGATTCGTTCTATATACGATGTATGCTGATAGTTCAGGGCTGGTTTCTATATATGATACATGCTGATAGTTCAGGGCTGGTTTCTATATTACATGATGCATGCTGATAGTTCAGTGATCATTTCTGCTGGAGACATTCATTTCCATCTCTGCCTTGTTGGTGTTTCTCAGAGATCCCCACCATTTGATAAGTGACCATGGAAGAAGACCTAGTGGGTGTGCTAGAACATCACTCATGTGTAGCTGTCGACTCTGGGTGACAAGAATCATTATGTTTCTGTCTGCCTTATGGACTACTTCCCTGGTTTTAGTGTTGCTAACCTATCAGGTAAGTTCTGTAAGGGTATCATGGAAATTGACGGTTGGCAGAACTTCCTCCAAGAAATTTGTGTTGGAGTTCTGGTACACCTCCTGTGAGCCTGCAGAAGAGCATTGGTATCACCTGATGAACCAGTGTACCTGTAGACAAGCTCACTAAATGTGCTTGATCAGGACTTAGTGAGTTAATCCAGCTTAAATCAAGTCAACCAAGCATTACACTATTTTCATCCTTTATAATTGTAGTTTGTTGCAGATCTGGATGCCTAACTGGGAACCACCTTACCTGTCATTTCTCTGAGCTGCTTCAGCTGTTGTTAGACTGAACTCCTTGCTTCCTCCAAGCCTCTCTATGTCCTTGTTTGTTTTTCACTTTGATGTTTGGTCCATGAAGACTTCCACGGCGACTGCACTGAGAAACTTCTGATGCACAGTACACCCACAAATGCCTTCCTTACCTCCACAGTGATATCTCCTCTGGGATGAGCTCAGGGGGTACTACTGGTGTAAGACAATCACAAGCAAGTCCAACACATCATCCTTAAAAAATTGGTAAAAGAGTCATCAGCAGATAAGTTTGTACCACCACATGTGGTGTATATGTAAAGTGGACTTACATGTAAACTTATAAGCAAATGGGGTAGTGGTAGGCTCACCTTTAGTCCAGGAACCTCTAACTGGATCCAAAACCATAATAAAGCCACCAGCAGATTGGCCAGGAGAAATAGCTCGACTGCAACCACAGCCCTGACAAGCACGCAATGTTCCCTGTGCTTCAGACTCATTCTAGTCCTATATATGAACGAGGAAGGTTGAGAAGGATGAACCTATTGGGAATCCACTATCATATCTTTGATTACATGCACATACTTAGCCATCAGTAGATGGACTGGGTACAATGGCTCGACCGCAACCACACCCATGACGACCGGGAATGGTTCCCAATCTCTCCGAGTAATGGAGTCAGATGAATGAGTCTACTGTCAGAGAATAAGCCTATCATCCATATTATTTGGTCATAGCTACATCTACCTACAAAATTTCCATTAAAAATAGACCATTTGAATATACTGTTATTTCTATGAGTAGTTTTACAAGCAATGTCCACCCATCAAAGAATGGCATATCCGGTTTTTAAAGCTTATTGAATGAGGCGAGTGTTAGATCTTTTCGCTATGCAGTGAATTTTATGACTTATAGTCTTGATCAAAGTCATCAACAATAATCTTCTCTCTTGATTGTAACACTTTGTGGGAGACTTCAATTCGGGTGCCAAAACTCAACAGTTTCTCAGCCAGTAATTGCTACACAGAGTGAGCAGGAACACCTACCTGTATTAAAAGCAGGGTTATTTTCTGAAAGTTGGGCAACAATGATCTAATGTTACTAAGCATAAAAGTTAAAAAGCTCGTTCCTTTTATCTGTAGATATATACCACACTGGCAAAGTGACATACCAGTGGCTTCAAAGGTTCTTTTCTAAACCAAATGGGAAGAAGAGAATATCTTCTTTGATTAATTATTAATCTTCTCAAAGTAGTGGTAGACATTCACCACAATATCCTTGGTTTGGTTCCACAGTCACCTCCCTCTGGGCATATCTGGATGATCTAGCAACAATAGTGGAGGAGACATGGTTCAATATTTTTGCAATAGAACACTGGAAAGTACAGCATTACAATACATTTGGAATATGCTCCTCTTCAAACCCGAAGGTCATGCCTTTTTACTGCAGCTATTTAGTAATGTTTTTTCAAAGTCACTTTCCTATGGACAAACTGGTGAAATGCTGCCAGAAGTAATCACTCAAACACTTAACGAACTAAAATTATCATCATTATTATCGACTACAAAATTGGGGGCACTAAGTGGTAATGAGATAACAATATTATTGATGGACATACACCAAGTTACTGTGAAGCCTTGGGGATTAAAGTTAGTTGCGGAGGGAGGGGGGGGGGGGGGGGGGGGGATAACTATGTATGTGGAATTTCAGAGCAGGAAGAGAATGGACAAATAAAATGAAAGGAAGACGGGGAGTCGGGATCAAAATTAACAAGGAAATGGTTCCACAAGATGTTGAAGATATTCCTCTTGATGTTTGGGTATGATAAGGGATAAATCTATTTTTGGTAGTGCATTCCACAGGGACATCAATCAATTGTGATGGGTGGTTGTAGTTATGCTGAGTTTGTGTTGATTGCTGTTTGCGCTAGAAGCTCTAGTGGGTAGGGATGAAAATGTAATGTAATCGTAGAGATCGAAGTTACTAAGGGGGTTGGATTTGATGCATTTAATTAAGAACAGGGGTAGCAGTTTGAGCTTGATTTATAATCTGAGGAATAGTCATATGGACGAACTTTGTCTTTTACTAAAAAATTAGAGCAATAGGATAGCTTATTGCATATTAAAATTATGTAGAGACACATAATTTCAGGGATGATGATGTTGAAGAAATGAAGCGATGAATGAGCTGAAGAGTTATGTAAGCTTTCAAGCAGATGGACTTGATGTGATTGGACCAAGAGAGGTTGCAAGGATACTTAGATCCTTAAATGAGTCCACAGATTGGATAACAGGATTGTCAATGAAATAGGTCATAGGAGGAGAGGAGAATGAGTGGGAGAATCATACTATGGCCCATTTTGTGATATTCAGCAAAAGCTTTCAGGTAGAGCACAATGATGAAATTGAGTTGCTGTCCTGCTGCAAATGTGTAGATACATTATCATTTGAGATAGGCTTGATTAGTTTTGTGTCATCTGCAAAATATGTAGTGCATAGTGAGGAGTAATTGGGATATAATTTTTGAATATTATGAGTAACAGAGGACCAAGAATACTTCTTTGGGTACTCCTGATTGAACTGGGAGCCAATCCAATGAACAACCTTCAATGGATAATAGATGAGAGGAATGTGACATGCAGGCATGCTTTGAACCCACTGCCATACCATGAGACCAGAGTTTATAGAGAATTTCAGGATAGGAATAGAGTCAAAGATTTTCTTAAAATCAAGAAAAAGTAGATCACATGAATCCTGGAATTAACAATAATGGAGAATTGACAGAAGCTGGTTCAGACTAGAGCATTTTGGCAGAAAGCCAAACTGGTTGTTTGAAAGAAGAGGATGGATGAATTTTATTAGGAGACAAAATAGGGAAATTGGCCTTAGACTTTTGAGCGTCTTCTTATGAATTTCCTGATTTCTATTCTTTGGAATCGGAATAATGTAATTAATTTTCCATTCATCTGGCAGTGAGCATGACTGAATGCAGGAGTTGAAGAAATGGATTAAGGAATCAACAGGGAGTTTGCCCAGGACTTCAAAGTTAGTGACTTATGCCCTGGAAACTTTGAAGTGTAGAGGGCTGATAAGGATTCAATGACATCTGAATCAATAGTAATGCCACTGAGTTGATCCGTAGGAGATGGAAGAAGATCGAGTAGAGGAAGAACAAAATCAATGGTGTATAAACAGGATGGTTGAAAATACAAGCTTTTTCTTGGGGATCAGTAAGAACTTCGGATTCTTAGATGATAGGATTACTTAAAGACTTTAAGTGACAATAGAGCTTGCTTGTGTTATAGGAAAACGTGATGACAAGGGAATGTTCATAGTTAAGTTTAGAGGATAGATTAAGAGGTTGAAGAGATGGTTCTAAGCTTTGTGAGAAAATAGTTGGTGGGTTTAAGCTTGAGATGATGACAGACAGAACAGGTTGGGAATCTGATTTCAGTATTAAACCACTAGGGAAAAGACAAGTTTGGGATAAGGACTTTTGGAACAAAAAGGTGACAAGCAAATGAGATCTCACCTTTAATTACGTACCAGATGGAGTTCACATCATTCGGCAGGATAAAGGGTTCCAAATTGTCATTGGAGAGGTGAGTTTGAAGGTTGTTGAGACATGCTTTAGAATAGTTCAGGATAGGAATACTAATGGGGAGGATGGGTGAAAATTGTTAAGAGAAACACTTTTGCAGGCAGGTTAAGGGTATTACTTCGAGAATGAGTGGGGTTCTTAACCAGTTGTACCAGTTTCAGAGAAAACATGAGCTCATAAAATGAGGTGGAGGAAGAAGTGGATGCATGCATGGTGAACTAATTTATGCCTATGGTATTGAAGTCACCAACAAAGATTGGATTAGACCGAGTTAGAAACGAGTGTAAGGGAAGCAATAGTAGGAGGCAGGACTTGAGGGAGGAACATGTGGCCAGCAGACAAGGACAGCAGGTTTTGCATCTAGGTTAATGACTAATGGGTCAGTTGTAGATGATACATGAACTCAATTTGAGGGGATGAGATTCGAGACCCTGTAAGACTCCTCATCTCTGCCATATCTGTTTGTATGATGATATACAGTGTAAACATAGGGAAGAATTTCTTCATTAGAAATATGAGTGGAGAGCCAGCTTTCAGTTATGGAGAACATGTCGTATGATTTACTGTAGATTGATGATTGGACTTGTTGTTCAATATACGTGCATTCCATAAGCCAGCCTTTTTTAGTCAAAGGGTGTAGCAATCTAAATTCCATTGGCCATTCAGATCATGCACATGCATGTGTACATTCAGAGCATGCACATGCATGTGTACATTCAGATCATGCACATGCATGTGTACATTCAGAGATACCCACCTAGTCGGTGTGTTCACAAATAAACACATGCATTTGAGAGAGTGGTAAGATTGCTATACCTTGAGTCTATGCTCATCACCAATAAAATCATTAGCAATTTTTGGGAATCAGTGATGTTTTTGTGTACATCAAGCACCATGAGGTTGGTGAGAATTTGTTGAACCGTGGTGTTGCACAGATATGTCTTGACTCTACAAACCAACATGGACATGCTGTCATAATGTTTGATAGCTGCGGAGCTTGGCTAGAGCAGCAGAAGCAAATACTTATGACCTATCAATGCTAATTGACCTATGTGTGAGCTCTTGCTAAGAAATGAGAGACCAGCATTACTCAAAAGAAACTAACCGACACTCAAAGAAATTCACTAGTCTAAATTACTTTTATCAGCTCGGCTATTCTGATCATGGAGGCTGTTCCAATGATTGATCTGTCCTGGTAGCATTCTTGGCTTTTTTCCTCTTTAAACACGCGCTAACATGTGTGTGACAATACACCAAATCACTTGACTCTTTGCAGTGAAGAAAAGTCCACTTGGCAAACCAAGAGTGCTAGAAACTGTAATATACAACTGTTTTCTTCCCAAAGAGCCCTTTGGAAACTCAAATCCTGGATCCAGCTGGTGTGGAGTAGAGTAGACCCTCGCAGTTCTATGGGGCTCAAACCTGTTTTGATATATACGACATGTGAAGCAGTTGTTACATGAAGAATTAAACATGATGTATTCAAGAAATGAGTGCAGTGCCAGCTAGTTTAAGTTTGCATGTCTTTTAACATCAGTTAAGTGGAAGAGAGTACACAGAAGGAAGGTAATGAAAAGTCTTTAAAGAAGCAGATAAGACTTACAGCGGCCTACTGAGTACTGGGATGTTATTTAGTGCCAATGAAATGAATAGCTATTAGCAATGTCACGGTTATAGCTGCTTAGTTGCGTACAGTACAGAACTACTTAGTACAAATTCTGTAGTAATGGGCTTGAACCCAAAAGCCAGGGTAAGTGTGTCAGGGTTTACAGTATCTGAAATACTACAAAACTAAGCCATTCTGCTCAGAACTCTGATCTATTTTCTAGGAACCCTGCTTCACGTATGCATATGATTCTTGAGCAAACCCATTATACCTTGGACTACACCTATATTTTGGTCAGGCCATGGCCTGAGTGATTGCTATGCCCCTGTAGTCATTGGCTTGCAAGCCATCTGGGGAAGAATGTTTCTAAAACACTTCTGAGCCAGAAGTGCTTGATTGAGTAAAGGAAAAGTATTTTGTTAGATGTGTTTGCAGATGTGTAAAATTATTGATGTGGATAGAGCAGTTACGATTTTCAGATGAGGCAATACCATAAGAAATGGGGAAAAAGTAGAAGGGTGTTCTGTACTTAATTTGAAGTTGGTCCCAACACCATTTATCAAGAGAGTAATCTTTGCACAACTCGCATCTGTACCAGAGGAGATTAAATCTCGCCTTTGTTTAAGCAGAATCTTCTCCACCCTCCTCGCTTCAGGAGAAAGATCTCAGATACAAGAAAGCATAACATCATTTGCCCTGATCATGGTAATGCGAGGACAGGGTAACAGCAACCTTCTGGATATTTGCCTGGTCTGAAGCAGCAGCCACGCGTAGATAACGCAGAGGTTGAAGGATTAATACTAGACAAAATAGAAATGGTGGCATTTATGTCTTGATTGGAGCAAATATAACATGGAGTAGATACCTTGGGGGGTTCTTCAATCTCCAATATGATCAAGTTGAATCTTCTGTCAGGCCTATGATGATGTGATTAGATGTTTTGAGTAGTGATGGAACTATTAGAAGTAGTAGCAAAGCAAGACTGTTCTACATATCTGTTGTAAATTCGCAATTTCTGTTTTGCTCTCTAATACATGTATTGCGTCCACATTTAATCAAGGAAATCCTTAAACTCAAAAGGTACAGAGGATAGCTACAAAGTTCATCTTAAATGATTATCTTGAGACACAGCTCATTCTTTTACCATTGAAGTGCAAATTTGAACTCGATGACATTGATGAAATTCTGTATAAGAATACTTAAGTATCCACTTTAATATTCACAACTAATTAGCACTAGCTCTATTAGAACAAAGTCAGGTACTAAACAGCATATGAATCACAGCCATTCCTCCATGTCTACATACCACACCTATTTCAATACATTGCCAAGAATTTGAAAGTCCTTTCCACCTATTGACATAAATATATCCTCTGGTATTTTACTGGTAAACCATGTTTTTCAGGTATGGTCCTCCTGTTAACCCTTAATGTAGTATCATGCAACACATCACTTTGGTTCATGTCACTAAGTGCGAGTAGCATGACTGTGTTAAGACTGACAATTCATTTTGTGCCTGCTGTCCTTTCGCCTTTCCCCAAATTACGTCTGCTTGCGAGACAACTGTTCCTCCCTCAGTTGATACCTCCAAGTCTGTCCGCTATAATAGTTTTATTTAAAATTCAATTTTTAGTTTAGCACTAGTGGTCATGTCTGCACATGTTCATGTGTCTGTGTGTGTGTATCCACTTTGGTGGCTCAATGATAAAAGTCAAGTGTCTAGCCGGAAAACACACTCCTCTGATAATTAGGTTCCTCTTCGTACACGTGATCGGTGGAAGAAAACTGCCACACAGTCTCCAAACTGGTGTGGGAGTGGGGGGTGGGGGGGGGGGCAACCTTTGAGTAATGATCAGTGAAAATGCCCTGTTTCACCTCACCCCTTTTCTTGCCATCAGATGCTTTGCAATGTGCAGTAGTTCAATGTAATAGCTACAAACTACAACAGCTTAGTAAGATCAAGGACAGTGCAAGCTCTTTTGGATTGTTCGGGCCAATTATTGAGTGAGCTGTATAACCCCCCACCCCCACCCCCCCGGGCTAGGGCTAGGGCTAGGCCCCCACCCCCCCCCCCCCCCCCCCCCCCCCCCCCAAAAAAAAATCAACAACAAAAAACATCAACAAACAACGAAAACATTTTTTAATGATGAAATGTAATTAAAATATGCCCAAGGCTCTGTGCCTGCTTTCAATAGTATTCATTACCTACTGAAATTAAATTTGTCAGTTAACTTCTTGTGGACATGTAGGATCATCAAATGATTCAAGCTCTCTTGTTGCATGGTTGACCTCAACTATGACTTCACTCTGACCATCGCAATGAAGTCCTTTCATTATAGGCATATGTTGCAGACATAACAAGAACTAATTTCATCAATTTCACAACCTCACTTAATATAGCACCAGCTCAGAGAAACCTTTCCATTCTGGTTAATTTCCCATTAAAGTATCTGGTAAACTCTCTTTGATTAGTAATGGATGTCCTTATTCTCATCACAATCTGATCTCTCAAGTTCAACAACTGTCTTTAGCTCATCCATGAAGTCCAGCTTTGAGAATTACAGACTGGTACACCCTGTTGCCTGGTTGGTCAAATCTCTCTTAAATGGACCCTACTATTAATTGAAATACATTTTGTAGTACATTTTCTCAATGCTTGAATGGACAAGGGCCATTTCCATGAGAAAATCTCCTGTATCACTTACAAGATCACAATTAAAGGCCACCACCACCCACTTACAGGTTCAGAATGAAAGGCCACCACCACCCACTTACAGGATCAGAATGAATGGCCGCCACCACCCACTTAAGGATCAGAATGAAAGGCCGCCACCACCCACTTACAGGATCAGAATGAATGGCCACCACCACCCACTTACAGGATCAGAATGAAAGGCCACCCCACCAAACACTTACAGGATCAGAATGAAAGGCCACCACCACCCACTTACAGGATCAGAACGAAAGGCCACCATCACCCAATCCTGACTTATCATGCAAACATGATGGCTAAGTGGGAGACTCCATCGGCCCTTTGCTGTTGGCAATAGATGAGCCAGATCAGATGGAAGAGGCAGATATTCCCACCTGGAAGACATCCGAGATTTCCTTGGCCTTTCCAGATATTATGGATAGTGTAATTCCACACTTTGCAACGACGGCCATCCACCTCATCAGACCAACCAAAAGGAACTCCCTGACAAAGGTGAACTGGACTGACTAGCACGAAACGGCGTTCATAACCCTGAAAATTGCCCTGACCATAAAACCAGTTTTACAGGGCCTGAACTTTGGTAAGAAGTTTGATCTACAGACAGATGCATCCAATGTAGGCTCAGGGGCAGTTCTCTGTCAGGCAAACAAGGAGAAGAAGGACAACTCAGGTACATTCTTCCCGAAATTGCTTACAAGGGATGAGAACTTTGCAGTGGTGGAAAAACAATGCCTGGCTATTGTCGAAACAGTCAAACACTTCTCGGTTTACTTCACTGGAGTAAAGTTCGCGATAACAACAGATCACATCTGCTTAGATTTTTGGATCATATGCAGAATGCTGCAGGACAACTCATGAGATGGGCACTGCAACTTCAACCATTCCATTAACAAATTCACTATCCCTTGGAAATGCAGAATGGAAATGCAGACAGGCAGTAGCCTCAGAGAACGACCGAGATGCGCACTGCAGCGAAGGAAAGGAGGGAATGTCAATTCTGTGTCCTGATATGACCCTGGATTCCAAGATTATGGCAAGGGCAATACTAACAAACTGATAACCACAATGGAATTATCACTTTGATAGATGAACACAGTGATGTTGCCTGGCCAATTTTGATTGGCCAAAAGATAGGGTGAGATGCATTACGTGTCCAGTTGTTGTGATTAGAAACATATCCTATTGCTGAGAGATAGCACACCATTGCGATAAAGGATAACCTCATCCAACTTACCAAGAGAGCAGCCATTTGCAGAAAGATGATAATTTATACCCCAAATCTCCAAAGTATAACTTCTAGTAACTAAATTGGCTTCCCCCCCCCAATCATCCTAAAACTTTTCCAGCTAAGAAGTTATTTTGTACTCTCTAGCCATTCAATCCTTCAGCAAAAGTTGTTAGGGTATTATAGTCATTACATCATCATTTACCCATCCGTTTACATCGAAATACTAACATTCCAGTCTATATTAAATAACTTTGCTAAAATTCCTGTTTGTGTTTCATTAGCAATCTTTGTTTCAGTTTGCATTTGTGTGTTTGTATGCTGGTATGACATGTGTGTGTGTGTGTAATAATGCTGCATGGAGCTGGATAACATAACCGTGTTAGATATGTGCTATATATTATACATTACAATGACCTTTTAATATCAACTTGAATTTTATTCTCTTAACATTTCAACTAGATGCTCTGGCCTTCATCAGGAATTATTCCTAATGAAGGCTAGAGCATATAGTTGAAATGTCGAGAGAATAAAATTCAAGTTGTTTTGAAAAGTCATTGTAGTTTCATTATGTCAACTGAGAGTTCGTTGATTATATATATTCATATGCATACATGCCAAACTTGACAAATGAATCCCTGGAGATATCATTAAACTTCCTTGTAGTGTAAGTGATGTCATTTACTGTATTTTGTGAGCTGGCAGTTGGGTGTAGCCTCACCATTGTTATTCTTTGTTGTATGGAGTCTGATATTTAGTAATAAATTTTACATGGTAGTTGTTGTTATTGTATTTTTGTTATCCATCATGTAGTACTATTGCGATATTCCTAGTGGCAAAATGCCATGTTCCTTGGGCACAATCATTGCATCATTTTACATGGTAGTTGTTGTTATTGTATTTTGGTTATCCATCATGGATATATCAGTACTATTGCTTAGGTAGAGATATTCCTAGTGGCAAAATGCCATGTTCCTTGGGCATAATCATTTCATCATTTTCCATCTCACTATATAGAGCTCCAACAGAATTTTACTCTTGCGGTTTGAGGGGACCATTTCCTAGAAGCCTAGATAAGAGTAGACTTGGACTGTGTAAATCAGCTAGACTTCTCCACGGATAACCAGCTTGGTTTTTGCTTGGCAAAGGCAATGCCAATTATGTTATTACTGAAGGTAATAGATTTTTACCCCTTCTATTAAATATATATATAGCATCATCATTACTTGACACCTTGCATAAAGCAACCTTAATATCCCTTGCTAGAGCATCTAGTTGAAATGTCAAGAGAATAAAATTCAAGTTAATTATTGAAAAGGTCATTGTACACATATCCAACATGGTAATGTTATCCAGCTCCATGTATATACGTGTGGTAGCATTACTACACACACGCACACATGGGATACCAGCATACAAACACACAAATGCAAACTGATACAAAGGTTGCTAATGAAACAATAGAAATTTTAGCGTTATTTAATATGGACCAGAATATTAGTATTTCTATGTGACTGGATGGGTAAATGGACTATAAAACTAAACAAACTTTTGCTAAAAGAGAGAGGGACCAGAATAACTTGTTAACTGGAAGAGTTTTAGGATGATTGGGGGAGTGCTACTGGCCAATTTAGTTCCTAGAAGTTATACTTTGGAGATTTGGGGTATAGATTATCATGTTTCAGCAAATGGCTGCTCTCTTGCTAAGTTGGATGAGTTTATCCTTTATTGCAAAGATCTGCTATCTCTCGGCAATAGGATATGATTCTATATCACAATAACTGGACATGTAATGCATCTCACCCTATTTCTTGGCCTATCAAAATTGGCCAGGCAACATTCATGAATCATTGTGTCCATCTGTTAATTCCATTGTGGTTATACTGCCTCTGCCATAATCTTGGGTCCATGGGGGTCATGTCAGAACACTTCTACCAGGATAGAGATCCTGATACTCCCTCCTTTTCTTCCCTGCAGTGCATCTCGGTCATCCTCTGAGGCTACTGCCTGTCTGCATTTCCATTCTGCATTTCCAAGGGATGGTGAATTTGTTAATGAGGGTTGAAGTTGTAGTGCCCATCTCATGAGTTGTCCTCCAGCATTCTGCATATGATCCAAAAATCTAAGCAGTTGTGATATGTTGTTATCGCGAACTTTACTCCAGTGAGGTAAACCGAGAAGTGTTTGACTGCTTCGACAATAGCCATGCATTCTTTTTCCACCACCGCAAAGTTCTCATCCTTTGTAAGAAATTTAGGGGAGAACAATGCAACTGAGTGGTCTCCCTGCTCCTCGTTTGCCTGGCAGAGGACTGCCCCTAAGCCTATCAGATGCATCTGTCTGTAGATAAAACTGCTTACCAAAGTCCAGGCCCTGTAAAACTGGTACTGTGGTCAGGGAAATTTTCAGGGTTATGAAGGCTGTTTTGTGCTGGTCAATCCAGTTCACCTTTGTCAGGCATATCCTTATGGTGGGCTTGAGAGGGGTAGCTGTTGTTACAATGTGTGCATGGAATTAAACTGCCTATAATATCTGGCAAGGCCAAGGAAATCTCGGATGTCTTCCAGGTGGGAATATCTGCCTCTTCCATCTGGTCTGGCTCATCTATTGCCAACAGCAAAGGGCCGATGGAGCCTCACACTTGGCCATCATGCTTGAATGGTAATTCAGTATTGTGTGGTGGTGGCCTTTCATTCTGATCCTGTAAGTGATTCCGGAGATTTTCTCCACTACTGGAAATGGCCCTTGTCCATTCAACCATTGAGAAAATGTACCGCAAAATGTATTTCAATTAATAGTAGGGTCCATAAACCAGGCTATTGGGTGTACCAGTCTTTAGAGAGCTTAAATCTCAAAGCTGGACTTCATGTATGAGCTAAAGACAGTTGTTGAACTTGAGAGATCAGATTGTGAAGAGAATAAGTACAACTGCAGACATCCATTAGAAATTAACTAGAATGGAAAGGTTGCCTGAGCTGGCTAAGTGAGGTTGTGGAATTGATGAAATTAGTTCTTGTTATGCCTGCAACATATACCTGTAGTAATGATGCACTAGTTCTTTCTAAGGCTGCTACGATTGTTCGTGAAGACATACTAAATTCAAATGGCTTTCAATTTATTGGCTCCTTTTTGCCTAACTGCCAGCAAGAGTCTGTGCCAACAAACCTGGTTTCCATGTTACTAAATGGATCCAGCATTAAAGATCAAGATTCAGTAGAATCACAGAGTTCTCTAACTATTTCCCAGGCTATACTTTTCAACTGTAAAAAGAAGTCATCAAAGACCATCTCTCATCACTCAAAAAAATTGGAGCTACCATTACCTTAGTATATTGGACTTAAGGTTCATACACAAACTAGATTTAAATTTCAGACCTATATCAGTTGGGTCTTTCTGTCAGTTATGATAGGATCCTGGAGCTTGAAAAGCAGATAGCTTCTTCCATTTGTGAGCACACAAATGAGATTGGTCTGGTATGCCCCAGCCAATTGAGCCATGGTCTATTTACTGTTGGTGCCTTAGATAATTTAGACCATAACCCCTCCAGCACAACTTCCAAAAACTCCTTTCATGGTACAGGAATAAGTTTGTTTCAGTTTCCTAGAAAGCTGAACATCAGGCAGTCCTCAGGTTACTGTAGAGTTTTTGACAACAACAATCATATGTTACAGTGCCATCAGTTGTTCTCAAGAAGGAAAGTGTTACAGTCCCTGATGTTTCAGTCTCAGACTCTAGTGCTACTGCAAGTGGGCATTTGAAAGAGGCAATATTGACTGAGCACAGTTGGCTTGAACAGGCAATCAAGCTAATTGCAAAAAATTAAGTTGAGAAGGGAGACAGCATAGCCTGGGCTGCCTATCACGCTTCTCATTGTGATGTTGATAACTCTTTCCCTACCCTTACTCAACTGATGCCTCTTTTCTATGAAAAAGTTGCTACTGCAGCGATGGTAAAAAATGGAATGACTGTACAACTCAAGGCTGTACCATTCCTTAACCATGATTAAATTCCAGTTACCGTTTTTTATGTACCACTCCTTGCTTTAGCCAAGTTAGTGCAGTGGAAGTGGCCCGATCAATACACATGGTGAGGGCAAGCATGTAGTTATGATGGGTGGTCTGCACATAGAAATGGCAAGTGGAGTACTTTTGGGGATTACCTTGAAGGCTCTGGATGGGCAGCTGTACTTACTCAAGCTGGTGTAGCTCCATCTGGCACTATTGATAACTTTTTTAAAGCTTCCCATCTTATGAGGACCCGGTATGCTCACCAAGTTAGTGTTGTAGCTTTAGCCAAGCTCCAAGAAGAGGCATATGCAAGCACTGGTGGATTGTTGTCCCAACAGGCTTGGAGAGAGAGTATGAGGAAGGGTAGTCCTATGTTTCAGTACTGGGATACTATGCTCAACCTTGAGCTCAAGGGCCATGTTTTTGTTAGGGTGCATCGAGAGAAAAGTTTCTCTCTCTACCTTGACTCGCTTAAGGAAATTATCCCCTGGTTTTTCGCACTAGATCATTATCATTATGCTCGATGGATGCCTGTTCATATTCGTGATATGGAGAACTTGCCCACATCAATTCACAAAGAGTTTCATGAGCATGGTCATTGGGTGGTTCACAAAACTAAGAACCACTTTTTGGCAATGCCCATTGATCAGGCTAATGAACAAAATAAGCGATAGTCAAAGGGTCTGGTGGGGCAGTAGGGCTTACACAAAATCCATCAGCTTTCAGAAAGTGGCTACTGGCTGGGCCTGAGCAAGCACGGCTTATTCAAGCATTTGAACAGCAATGTGATAGAAAAAGAATGGGAATGTTTTCACCATGATGAAGGTCTTTCAACACAGAAGGCTTTCAAGTTACATGTTCTTTCATTGGTGGAGGCTATTCAAGATATGGTCAATCCCTTTCTAGATCAATCTGAAGATCTCTTAATGTTGGACACAGGCAACGTCTTGGGTGAATCTGTGGTTGAGACTGTCCATACAATTGAGGAACTGGGGAAAGAACAGTTCTACTACAAATCTGTCCTTGTTTACCGTACTCACTCAATTCATGAGCCAATTACTCTTTACATGCCCAAAACGCAAATCTAAAACAAAGCTGTTGAAAATATAAAAAATTATTGGCGTCAGTTTTCACGACTGTACATTGTAGCAAAGAACAGGGATTGTGATATGAACACTTTTTCAAACACAAAAATCAGCCTTTTCCACCCTCTTTGTCTGAGTATGGAAAGCTATGATCCTCCAAGAAGTCTGATCTTATGATTATTATCATCAATGGATGATCAGCGTGAGCCTCCCAACTTCTTTGGTGCCATAGCTATTGATGGTGCTGCTCTTGTTCATCTTCTTCCAATTGCAAGCATCATTTTGATGAGTGTGCTGATTCTGTCTTTCTGCCTCATCTCAGCACACAGCTAGAGAAATGTGTTCTTGATGTGGTGTGGGGTGGTGTGGGATGTATACATCACAGAGCATTAACTAGAGAAAAGTGAGGTCAAGGCATTAGGAGGAAAGTCACTGGAAAAAATATAGTACCAAAAAATTGGATGGGTTTCTTGCATGATGGCAAGAACTCTTTGAGTTTCTATCTTTACACTGGCAGCAAGGAGGTATTTGTTACCCAAGGCCAAAGAGTTTTAACAAACAGGATCACACTCTAAAAATGTTATCATGTGACTACGAGGAAGCAGACACTCGGCTGATTGTCCACATTATTGATGCACTGAAATAAAGGACAGGGTACTTTTCTGGTGCACAACTGTTGACATAGATGTTGTTATTCTTGTTGGAAAATTCTTTCAGTTCATTGCATTGAATTCAACTACAGATATTTGGGTAGCTTTTGGTATGGGGAAATGTTTTTCTTATTGGCATATAAACACCATATGCCACAATCTGGGAGAGGAAAGATCCTTGGCATTGCCATTTTTTCACAGTTTCACTGGCTGCGATACAAGAGGGAAAAAGTCAGCTTGGGAAGCATGGAACTGCTTCTCAGATGTCTCTACAGCCTTCGTTACAATTGCATTGAATCCATTCACACATCTGGACATTTCATCTCCAATTTTCAGCCTTCTGCAAAGATTCACTGTACTTCTATACAGCAAGAGTTCTTGATGAAGCAAGAATGGAACTATTTTGCCAAGACAACAAAACCATGGAGAACATCCCACCAACAGCTGATGCCCTGTTGCAGCATGCAAGGTGAGCAGCTTATCAGGCTATATAGTGTCTGGGCTACAAGTGAAAAAACACAACAAAGAAGGCCTACACCAGAATCCTTGGGCTGGACTTGGGATGAATGCAACAAGAAATGGATGCCCGTTTGGATGACACAGCCAATAGCCAGAAAAGCATGTCATGAACTGATGAAGTGCAGTTACAAAAGTGATAAAGGTTACAGTGTCAGATGCAGTTGCAAGAAAGCTAACTGGTCATGCACTGAACTGTGTAACTGTAATGTATCTCTTAAACTGAAAGTTTTTAAAAACATGTAATACTTCTATTTAGTTTGTGATAATTGAATAAAAAATTGTGCTACAAGGATTTAACACCTTCTTTACTTTGGGTCTTAGCAGAATCTTTTGTAAAAGCAGCACCAAAAAAATGGTGCTTTTATCCAGTGTGTCCCCATGTTTTCTGTAACCTGCCTCACTAAGAGAGGATTTTTGTTGATGACTTTGATCAAGAGATTATAAGTCACAAAATTCACTGCATAGCTATATATAATTATGAAGAAAAAGATCTCTAACACTCGCCTCATTCAACAAGCTTTAAAAACTGGATGGGCCATTTTTTAGTGGGTGGACATTGCTTGTAAAACTATATAATATTATATATATATACTCAAAGAAATAACAGTATACCCAAGTGGTTTATTTTTCCTGGAAATTTTGTAGGTACATGACTGTAGTTATGAGCAAATAATCCATGTACAATGATAGGCTTATTCTCTGACAGTAGATTCTGTATTTCTTCAATTATTCTTATTCATCTGACTCCACGACTCCGAGAGATTGGGAACCATTGCTGCTCATCATGGGTGTGGTTCTGGTCGACCCAGTCCATCTACTGATGGCTGTGCATGTAATAAGATATGATAGTTGTATTCCCAATAGGTTCATCCTTCTCACTCCTTCATAGGACTATAATGGGTCTAAAGCACAGGGAACATTTCCTGCTTGTAAGGACCGGGTTGCAGCCGAGCCATTTCTCCTGGCCAATCTGTTGGTGGCTTTATTATGGCTTTGGATCCAGTTATCGGTTCCTGGACTAAAGGTGAGCCTACCACTAGCCCCATTTGCTTATGAGTTTACATGTGAGTCCACTTTACATATATACCATATGTGGTGGTGCAAACTTATCTGCTGGTGACTCTTTTACCAATTTTTTAAGGATGATGTGTTGAACTTGCTTGTGATTGTCTTTCAGTAGCACACCCTGAGCTCATCCTAGGTGAGATACCACTGATAAGGAAGGCATTTGTGGGTGTACTGTGCATCAGGGGTTTCTCAGTGCAGTTGCCACTGGGAACCACCTATACATGTGATTTCTCTGAGCTGCCTGAGCTGCTGTTAGATAGAACCTATTGACAGTGTTAGTTTTTAGACTGAACCCCTTGCTTCCTCCAAGCCTCTGGGTGTCCTCGTTTGTTTTCACTTCGATGGTTGGTCATGGATTCCTTCCAAAGGGATTTCCGCGGAGTCATCCAGATTTGCAAACAAACTACAATTCAAAAAAAAAATGGTGTATATACAATGCTTGGTTGACTTGATTTAAGCTGGATTAACTCACAAAGTCCTGATCAAGCAGATTTGGTGAGCTTGTCTACAGGTACACTGGTTCATCAGATGATACGAATGATCTTCTGCAGGCTTACAGGAGGCATACCAGAATTCCAACACAAATTTCTTGGAGGAAGTTCTGCCAACCATCAATTTCCATGATACCCTTACAGAACTTACCTGATAGGTTAACAACACTAAAGCCAGGGAAGTAGTCCATAAAGGCAGACAGAAACCTAATGATTCTTGTCACCCAGAGTCGACAGCTACACACGAGTGATGTTCTAGCACACCCACTAGGTCTTCTTTTCAAATGGTGATGGATCTGTGAGAAACACCAACAAGACAGAGCTGGAAATGAATGTGTTTTTGTTACCTGTATGGGGGCGAAAATAGTCCAACAATGAGATTCATAGACATCAAGACAACCTGCTACATGCTGTTTTGGAAATGTCCACATTTGTGCAAAATACCAGACTGCGGATCTAACCAATGAACTTCACAAACGTCAACTTAAAACCTCACGAATCAGTATATAAAAAGAAGAGGAAAAAATACAAACTGAACTGGATGAGGTTGACGATGATAATGAAGACAAAAGAATAACAATGAATATAAACTGCCATTCAAGTCATTTTGCCATATTATAACTTCTACTCTAATAGCTTGCACATCATCCAGTAATTGAGATGACAGCAGAACATGAGGTATTACAAATTTTGTTTCGCCAACGTCATGTTGTGGTATTTGAAGCAAAATTATGAAAAAATTACCAATTGCACATCTAATGGTTGCCCACTCATTATCAAAGTGTATTGTAATGTTGACTATGATTTTAGTTTAGTTTCTCTAATGATAATTAAATGGGGATTGATTAACAAGCCGACATGTGGACCTATTATTTCATTTATATAGGGTTAAAGACCCTTTGACAATTCTATAATGGTAATAATCTGTACTCTTTATTGAGAATTTATGAAATCCTTGAAATACATGTACAGTATACCCTCGAACCTGAACTTCTGATTAGATAATAAACCTGGTAATGGTCGTCGATCTGCCAAATCGTTTCGTAAGTTGCACGTGGAAACTAGTTCGTTCGCTTTGGCCAGCAAAAGGAAGAGAGTAGTTTTGTCGATCGAGTCAAAGTTCTAAGCAAGATATCAAATGGAGCCAGTCAAGCCTGACTAGCGGAAGAGTAAGGCGCAGGGAAGTTGACAATAACGGAGAAAAAAGAGAACCAAGCCAAACTTCGAGAGTTCGCAGGCAACCTTGACTGTCGGGGGATAAGTTCAGCTCGCAAAGTCATGCGCCTTGCACAACTAGAAAATGCTATATATCTGTGGTTCGTTCAGAAAAGGGAGCAAGCCCCAAGGCACTGCAGTCAGTGGACTAGTGCTCAGAGAAAATACAACATTATGAATATAAATAATATGAATGTAAAACAACATGCCAGTTTACTGAGGACCTAAATCCTTCTAGTACCAGGAAGTGAGCTTCTTATTATGCAGATTAAAAGGATATTGAAAATAGTTCCAATGTGATTCAGCATTTTAATTACATTCATGAATTTATCATTAATATTTGTGTGTGTTTTGTGCATATCCGAACTTTTTGCTTATCCGAACTACCTTGGGTCCCAATGAGTTCGGATAAGAGAGGGTCTACTGACCTGCATTTACTTGTAGCAATGAAGACATGAAGATTAGGAGAAGCAAGGTTGTACAAATCATTTTTTAAGATTGACTATGGCATGTATGTAGGTCAATGGCCAGACATGCCATAACTCTATATAGTAGGAGATAAATTTTGTATGCAGTATTCGTGAAATATCTGTCTATATTATAACAAAGAATATCTACAGCGAGTCACATACACATGAGAAACATTACTGTAACATTTGGATTGAAAGTGAGATTGAAAGTGACCCCAAGTTTAAATAAAACCTCTTATGTGGATGTCATTATATGGCGACTGTTTATCTGACCTACCTATTTGGCGAGATTGAAGGTCAAAAGTAAAATGATTGAAGGTCAAAGTAAAATGTTAGTCCAAACTAGAGCATGGGATACATATGCCAGCCATTTTGGAACATGCTTGAAAACTAACCTCTAAGCTACCACTTGACGAGGGATACATAGCAATAAATTATCCCTAGGCATAGACCTATTAACAAGAATTTGCTCGCACAGGTGGCACCAGGACTCCTTTGGGTGATGGACTTGAATCAAAGTCCAGCATGTTTACCCTGGTATATAGCTTCCAATGGAACTAGGTATATTTGCAGCTTAAACTCATATTTTTTGGTATATACTAATGCTTAACCTCGGTCTCCAGGCTTTAATTACCCTTGTTTGGATTTTGGTTTGTTCTATATATTACCTAATTGACCCCATTCTCATACCCTATCACAAAAACAGGAATAATATGGCAACCCAGACTGGATTGATGTGTGCTTCAGGTGATCTCCAAGCAAATCAGCAACTATGGTATTCACAATAATTATGGCACACTTGTCACATGAGGTACAAAAAAGTCATTTTTAAAATTCATACAAAATTATTGGCATGCTTTACTAGAATACACAAATATAATTAGCAACACTCAGAATGGTTAATATAATGTTTAGTATTAAAAATAAAAAAGGGATCTACACATAAAAAAACAACTATATTTTTGTTTCCTCACATGCCCAACAAGTTCCATCGGTCGTGCTTCGCCCAGTGCTGGTGGCTACGGTGCATGTGCTCACTACTCATCAGAACATCAAGTGGAACTAAATCTTCTAACTTGTGATGATTGACACCAGCATGACGCAAATATTGTTTAATATTCTGCAGGTGACGATTCAATTCCCTCACGAATGGAGAAACACTTACATGGCTGATATTTTTCTTGCATTTCTTCACTTCATCTTTAGTGAGTTGAAGGCCTTGCAAAATTGCTCGTCCATTACCAACAAAAGCTTCCTGCTCTTGCTGAATGCACTGAGAAAAATGACGCAAACGCCCAGGTTCCCCAGTGCAACTGTAGATCTCATCGGCAACTTCATAGGAAACAGTAATCATGATCAGCTCACCAAGACTTAGAGACGCACCACTAGGCAAGAGAAAAGACAATTGGACAGAAGATTCCGGAGATTCTTCCTCTGGCTGAGTCTTCAGCAAGCGAACTTTACAAAACAGAGGCAAGCAGCACAAGGTGGAAAGAAAAACTTGCCCATAATTGCTAGCCAGGGGAATTTGTGAAGAGCTAGGAACAAGATGAATGTCATCCAGACTCATGTTGACTACACTACCACCTGCACCATCTACAGCCAAGAACTTAGACGAACGCAAAATGGGCATGTTTCGGATATCAACAGAACCATATTCGTAGCTTATCTTTCCAGCTGGTTTGATATCCACATGCCGAGTCAGAACAACGGGTGCCTGCATGGGTCTTTCTTTCTCAAGCTTCCTTAGGTATTTCAGCTCCCATTTTAGAAAAGGCTTAGAGGTAATGAAGCATGTACCAGGCCTAAACAGGTGCTTGCCTCCATATGCATTTCCTTGCATTTCCAAAGTGGCATCTGCAAGAGAAAGATGCCTCAGAACACCAAGATCACCTCGGTCTGCAAACCTCTCTGAAGTGCGTCCATGTAACCCTGACTCTGGTAGAAATAACAGCATGCTGGAATTCAGCTCTGAAAGGGTATTGTCACGATAGTCGGTGCCATGGAAGTGCCTTGGGATGTCAACACTAAGCAGCAATTCGAGTTTGCAGTGAGGGTAGAGAATCATCTTGCCATTGTACTTTCCTTCCCATGTCACCTGATGCCGAGTGTTTGTCCTGGAGTCCACAGACAAACCACTATATCGAGTGGTATCCCAGAAGTCAACCGACACCATCAGGATCTCAAGGATCCTCTGCCAATAAACAAACTCTTTCCTTGTTATAGATTCATCCGTGATCATGAGAATGTCGGCCACAGGATCAGAAGGAATGTAAAATGGTGTCACGCGTATTTTCTCAAAGTTGTACTCGATCAACTTATCTCTAAGATAGAGGTCTGCTTGCCAATGACAACGATCGAATAGCTCAGCACGACTTTCCATCTGAACATTAATTTGGACATTAACTGTCTGTCCAGGTGGTATCTCATGCAATTGAATGTACATGGAGTCTCTGATGTTTGGTTCGTATGTCAATGTGTAGGGAACATTGCTAAAGCCCACATTAGCTGAACCTACCGGGATCAATCGAGCATCCATATGTAGCTGTACTACCACTTTCCCACCAGAGCCAGCACATGCACCATATGGCATTGTAGATATGTTCTGAACTCCAATTTCAAGCACTGATACTTCACCTCTCCCAAGATTCTCAGAACATCGCAGATACTCTAGTTTGACTGGGTATTGAACAACCAGCTCACTTTCAAGAAACGACTTCTCAAAAGGACGACCGATCAACTCAGCTCGAGGGTGGAACTTAGCAGTGGAAACAAATGGACCCGAGACGTTGGGTTGAGGCTGGTCAAATATCCTTCCATAATAGGTAATAGGAATGACATAAGACTGACCAGGGAGCAAGTACGCACTCGGCAGGTCAAATCTGGTGGGTTCAAATTTGACAGTCTTTGTGGATGGCATGAACATAGATGCACCATCTGGAAGAGGCAAACCACCACTGTTGACTACAGTCACCGAAGAAACTAAGATGCGCTCATTAGGCTCGAATATTCCATCATCAATAGCAGAGACTACCTTGAAGCTGGTCACCTCCAAGTCATATCTGGTACCAGCCTGGTACAGAACTCCACCCTCAGGGTTACCGACTACCCACAAAATGGCACCATTATTAGCTGGGTTACCATTAGTTCCACGTTGATTGTCATTTCCCCTTAACCCTGGAAACCCATTTGAACCCCGTAATCCACTTATTCCTGAGGATCCACTGGAATAGTGGGTAGTTTGACCTTGGCGATTAGAATGGCTGCCTCCACTTCCTCCACTTCCTCCACGCCCACCTGCACCACCTAGCCCAGCTGATCCTCCAGCTCCCCCAATTCCACAACCACCTCCCACACCAATTGAACCACACATGCAGTCAGCATCCACCAGCATTAACAAAGTTGGATTGACTGTTTGGAGAACACACACACCACCAAACCCTGCATGTCCCCCATCTCCACCTCTGCCACCCGGACCACCTGGACCACCAGGACCACCATTCCCTCCATTCCCTCCAGGTCCACCATTTCCACCTCTGCCTGAAGAGGAGCTATGTCCATGGTACCCCGTAGCCCCCTGTCCTCCATACCCACCAACTCCACCATCACCTCCATCTCCCCCCCTGCCACCATGGCCACCATTTCCTCCACGACAGTTGACCAAGACGATCTCTTCTGCTTCATTTCCGCCTAACTTGGCCACCAACTGACATGTACCATTAACATTCAGCTCATCTGCATTGCCCCACAGATTCAAGATCATGTCGCTAGCTTCAGTGGCATCTATGCCTCTAGTTCCATTTATTCCTGCTCCCCCATAACCACCTGGTCCACCAGAGCCTCCACTTGCTCCAGAACCCATACCGTTGATCCCAGAAAACCCAGTGTTTCCTGTAGCACCTTGAGCTCCTGCAGGACCATGGTTACCATGAATACCACATGCATATATCACAAACCCATGCGGCCTAGAGAGAGCACGTGCCGCAGTGACCTCAATAATTTCCTTCTGTTGGCATATGCCAGTGGGTATGAAAGATTCACGTATGCGATCTCCATGTGCTAATGTAAGCTTCTCCACCACTGGGAGGGGCTTGGGAGGAGTGCGGGGGTCGTCAAAGAAAGTGATCCTCTGGATGTGATCCAGAAAGAAGTATGTCCCCAAATTTGGCTCCCACAGAGCTTGCAGTCCAGGTTGCAGACCCACTTCAGAGCCATATCCGATGCTTACAGGCAACAGTACAGGTGGGCCTCTTGGGGGTCGATATGTGTCATGCCATGGCCTCCGGAAGACCTTCGGTAGAGGGGCATTGGGATCATACATTGGTATGGCAGATCCTGGATATGTAAACTCAGCACAGAGATCTGATAGTTTTACACCCGTGTCTTCCTGGAAGTAGAACCCTAAAGGAAGTTGTTGGATAGTAGCTTTATAGCTGGGAGGGCCATCTACAGCAGAGTCTGTTGCTTCACTAGGAGGACCTGCAATTTTGGTGTGGCTATCGAACATCTGCTGTCGTTGATATAGCTCATCTTCCGATGGGTGGAGAACATCCCATAACCCATGAGTAGCCTCTACAACGATAGTTCCATCAGTTTTCTTGGAAAACAAACCGTCCACTTCACAGCCCAAGGAAGCCATGAATTTCCTCATAAAACGAGCATCACCAGCTCTGAACCGACTCAGTTCTTTACCATTTTCAATATCAACGAGACGAAAACCCAAGAAATCCTTACTTTTAGGATCACTGGAGAGAGGCTCCACACGAAAGTTTGGATTTGAAGCGTCGAAGGATAAAAGGCTGGACTGTCCTCTCGTGCCAAATTTTTGTACTTCATGATTGTCAACTCCTGTAATAAGAAATTTATTGCATAATTATTTTTAAGAGCCTGCTTAGTTATGACAAGACTAAACCACACAGGTAATTAGTGAGAGGTGTGGTTAGACCTTCACCTCCTACAGCCTCACTGCATGCAATTGTTGGATTCAAGTGTTTAAATCAATGTGCATAGGGATGACCACACCCAAATTACTTGCATGCAGGCAGAGTTAGACGATACCCACTGTATAACTACAGTATGTAGTCTCAATTAGCTGACCCTTTCCTCTATTGTAATGAGTATGGGGAGGGAAGGGGTCTGATATAAGACATTACACATACCAGACTATAGAACGCACCCAATCTTGGTACATTTGTAATCATGCATGAAGCATATATGTGCTGTCTAATCTCAGGAAGAGGGAGACAAGTCGATGTTAGGTTGGTTTCAATAGTTATTTTTAATGTTGTAACCAACCTCACCCCCCTCCCCCCCCCCCTCTCCCCCTTCCCAGAGGTTCACCTGTGACCACAGAAACACTGAGACTGGACTCCTACGGCAGTAATGCGAACGTTTCCCTTCTCCAAAAGGTGAAGGGTTACCTGGCATTTTGGAAATGTGCCAGACTTTTCACCCTCCTACATGGTAAAGGATTGCCTATTCTCTATGGCAATGTGCCAAATCTTACCTCTGCAAGAGGTAAAGGGTAAAACTATGCTCTACGGCAACATGCCACACATTCCCTTCTCCCAAGAGGTAAAGGGTTGGCATCTGCATGATACTACCATAGACAATGATAGTAAAGCATTCATGTCTTGTTTTCCCCCCATGTTTACAACTCTGAAAACCAATACTCCCACATTTACTAAACCACTCAAAAGGACAACAATTTTATCACTTTTGTTTCTACATCTATACCGTATTTCAACAACTAATATGTACAGTGCAGTTTACAGGGAAGATAAATTAATTATATTTATTCAAGCACATAAACAGCAACCACACTAAAGAATTAAAGTGTAAGAGTTTATTTCCCAGTTAGCAAGTGCTAGCATTAGTAGTTCATTATAATGCAGTGTGTGATCTGCAATCACTATTTATGGATAACACCTTATTATTGTTGGGTTATGCAGTGTTGAAATCAATGTTTAAATAGTAATGTGACATTCGTATTTAGATGCCAAAATGGAAGTACACATGCACACCAATGTGTGTTTTTGTATCCACTAGCATTCCCCAAAAATAACACGAGCAAAGAAAAAAGTTAAAAAAATTCTCTTGTGGATAAGCCTTCAAGGAGAATTGCGCTGTAGAATAGGAAGAGGATAGAGCTAAGGGAAACTTTGTACTATCAAAAGACGATGCTCCATTAACCCAACAAAAAAAGAAAAACAGGTATCCACCTCAGCTATGACAGAAATTGTTGGTTCAGACCTATGCAGTTTCTAGTAAGAACAGTAATTCAGTACCTAATGGTGAACAAGTTTGAATATAAAGGAAACATTCGTAACCAATCATGCTTGAGATTTGTGCTAAATATAGAGTTGCCTTAGCACCGTCCAAACACCAGAATGCTGGCCTAAGCATTGTCAGAGGCTAGTGCAGACTACTCACTACACCAGCTTGCTATTGTCACACATCGTAGTGTATGACAATCATGTATGCATGCATGTGTTGTACAAGCTACAGCTAGATAATGGTTACCATGGGAAAACAGCAAAGTGCAGTATATGTAATATAGTGAAACTAAAATGTCTTTTCCCAGTGGGTTAATCTGAGCAGAAGACATTGTCCAGTGGGGAGTTTGGTTGGTTGGTTGAGGGAGATTTGTCACAAACAGTGTCTAAGGCAGAGTGGAAATGTAAATCTCGTGTGAACAAAATGATAAAAATTCACTTGATTTTCACCCCCTCCCAGTAAAACCATGCTTGGCTGCCCAGCTAATGTGGAGTACGTGTCTTTTCAAGTCTGACAGGCATTGCTTCTCAAGAGTACGATCCTTTCTGGTGTTGTTTATACCACACACAGAGTTATGAAGCATATGCAGCATATGCAGCATCCACTGTGGGCATGGCTGTAAAAAATGTCTTGCATAGGACAGTATGACCAATTGCTGAATTCTAGACATCTAGCATACAGTCAGTCTGCTAGAAGACAGAGCAGTAAGCTGAGTAACTGACTTGCAAAAAGTGATTGTAATGTACACACACGTTTTAGGACTTCATAACATGGAGGACGAGTCACATGTGTACCTGCAAAACATCTGCTTCTGGAAGAGTGTGCAATGGACAAGAAGAAATCTGCAACTACATCGTCATGGGGTGAGAGAGAAGTTGACCATATAGTATACTTACAATGACTTTCTCCATAATCAACTAAAATTTGCTCATGGTTACAAGTCCTACCTAATCAATATTGGAAGGACAGTTTCAATAGGAACTATGGTTACTACTGTCCTTTTCTGGCTGATCCTTACCCTCTGAAAGATTGTCTACTGAGGCACCTATCTTCATGAAAAACACTTGGAATCCATTCGTGTTAGAGAAAGAAGGCATTCCTGGATGGACTTCTTGGCTGTGAAGTTTTGTTGTAGATCTATTCCGATAGTTTTTTCTAACTTCAATGAAGCCAATTCAAAGCTTACATTCTAATGATGAAAAGAAGCTCTAGCTATAGATCTAATGTGGCTATGTACAGCTTAGAAGGGAGGTTCCAAAAAGAGGGGCAGTCAATCTAACTGACCACCAGAGATGGGGTCAAATACATTGCAAAATATTTTTGCGATTTCAAATACAAATACTTTTTCAGAACAAAATTTATGTATTCATATCCTTAAAATGTATTCTTTAAATGTTTTGTTTTGAAACAAATGACTATATTGGATTGGACAAGTGACTATATTGGATTGACCTCTTGGGGGATGTAACCCACAAAGTCATTAATTATTCATGAGCGATCTACTACCTACCATAACTTTGTTGTCGTTCCCCCCCTATCCTTAATTTTGGTGTCAAAAGAAACATTAGTTCAAATGCTTTCTAATGGTATGGTTTATGTTTATTTTAAACATGTATAACCATGTCCCACTAAAACACCCCCAGTCCCCCCCTTGCCAACACTATAGTTGACTACCAAAATACTGTACTAGATTAGCACCAATTACCACCAAAGCATGTTGTTGTTTTTAAGTGGAAAGGTTAGCCACAAAACCACTCAGGTGATCACTACACTGGTAGGCCAGGCTGCTTGTGGTCTACATGTAAGTGGGTATTACATGAGACTCAATCACTCCAAAACTGATTTTTCTTTTAAAACATAGAAACAATTTTATAGAGTAAAGAAAGAGCTACAAAATGAGCACTTCTCCACTTTCCTCGATACTATTGGTACTCATGGCTTTTAGGATTAGTCATAGGCAAGGCGAATCTCTTGGAGTTTTAGGGTTTTGAAAAAACCGGCCACAAACAAACAAGGGAGGGGAACCAAGGGAGTTGCTGGACTTACACAAACATGGCTCTCAAAACAGCTGGTAAGACATAAAACAACAACACAGAAACACTTCAATGCCCGCCAGGCACATAATCTCCTGCATCCAGTTCGTCATCGAGAGTTACTCGGTCCAGCTTCATCTGTTGCCTCCTCTTCTTCACCAGCGCTTTCCCTTTGAACTCTGCCATCCATACCCGTGCATCATCAGTGCTGTCCAGGTACTTGCAAGTAGTCAGCCCACAGTTGAAGTTGAGCCGTTGCAACAGCCCCCTCAGTGCCCCTTGACCAGAGTTGAAGGTGATTATTGCCAGGTCCACAGCAATCCCCACCACTACAGCAGAAGAAAACTCGGTCTTGGAGCACCTGTTCCTGTTGAACGACTCCTTTGGGTTTTGAGTCGCACCGAGCATGCAGTGCATCGTGAGGGCATCAGAGGAGAGGTCTTGGTAGACCTACCTGATGAATGGAGCAATCTCTGGGTGGATGGTGGTGTTGTGCTTGCTTTGGTGGCGGCTCTCCAGTTGCCTCTGCCCGCCTGTGTTTGCACCAAGAGGTGGCCATTACAGCGTCCTTCATCCCTTGCACATCACCAACGTGGGAACGGATGGCCTTGCCGTAATACTTTTGGAGCTTCTTCATGAGTGGCACAGTGAGGCGACCCCTCCCTCCCATCCTTACTAACTGGCCATCCGCCCCCCGATTCTTCTTCTGCTTGTCCTGCTTAGTGAAGAGAAGGTGCTTGTACATCCTCTTTTGGACGTGACCAACACACTCGTGCTCAGTAACTGGATGGCCGGCACCATAAGGATTGGCTGCGAAAATCCTGGGGTATGTGGAGGCATCACCGTCTGAAATCATCGAAGTATATCGCAGCTTATACCTCTCCTCAGACCTTTTCCAGATCTTCAGTGCACCTTCAGCTTCCATTGCACCTGAAGACCCGTAATAGTTTGCCGCCTGGTGCCCTTCCCAGTCTAGAAACACTTCAGAGGTGGGATGAAGGTGGCGCTTACTGTGGCACACACCACTTGCTGAGGACCTCAGTGTCAAGAACCTGGCCAGTGTCCCATGAAGCCACAACAACCACACGTAAGAGGGACTGGTGACCTCGCTTTTGCCAAGTGCCATCACACGTGACCTTGACATCAAGGGTCTCACCATCCTTGGCCTCGTGCTCTTGGCAGAGGTGGGCTGCTGCAGCTAACATGCTGGCCAGGCTATCCTGTGTGGTCGCCTTGAGGATCTCCTCATTGTGGTGGACGACATGAGGTCTGGTGAGGGGAGGGGGCATACCAATAATCCCAGCAAAGGTGGCCATTTCTACCCTTTCCAATCGTCCTCGCCGCAACCACTGACCTAATAATAATATATGTTTTACAGCAGTAGAAGACAAGTTAGCGAGTGGAAAAATGAAAAAGTAATTACCTGATGTTGACCTGAAGATCATCTGGGGTGTAGGGGTCCATGATGTTCGATGACTTGCCACAAACTGTACAGCAGATAGCCATCTTGACCACGAATCCCTTCCGGCTTCTCCTGTCCTCGGTGACAGTAAGAGGAGTGCCACAACAGGAGAAGGCACTGACTGCCTTCATCAGGGAACTCATCCTGATGAGGTGGTAGTCCCCTGTGTTGTCCTCAGGAGCAGCTGGTACAGAAGTTGTAGCAGGTGAGGTGGAAGATGACCCTGGCTGAATGGAAGGCCATGGCTGAGAAGCAGAGAAAGGACCTGCTTTAGGTGCCTGGCCAGAGCTATCTTCTTATGAGACCTGCTGCTGCTAGCTAAAACTGGTGTACCTGCAGCCTGAGATGAGGTGGGCGTGGTGGATGATGAAGTGGCAGAGAAGGGAGTGAGAGCTGCTGTTGAAGAGGAGGGAGTGAAAGCTGGTTGAGTAGCTGGTGCAGGAGATGGAGGAGGAAGTCCCAGGGAAGGTCTCTGGCCCTTCAAATTGCCATAGAACACCTTGGCACACTTCCTTTTTCGAGTAGTCCTAGCCTTGTCAGACATTTTTCACTACCATGTGCATTAAAAAAAAATCACAATCTTATGCTTAATTAGAATAATAAGATTCTGCTTGGAGCGGGCTTCATTTAATCAAGTGTATAGGCCAGAGTGTTGCAGAGATCATATGGCTGACCTAACTATCCTGAAATTAACTGGTCTTCCTCACAAAGATTGAAGATTGGAAGGTACATGTATGGAGTGCTTGGATAAAATCCACCATAACTCAACAATCGATCATCCAAATTGCTTCCTATTTGAAAGACAGCTTGTAAACAGATGTTGTGCAATAATATTATATAAGCAAGAAAAGAGAAAAACCTTTTTTAATCAAAAAATGAGTTACATCCCCCTTAAAAATGAAAGGAAGCATATTGATCACATGTCGACCACAGCCAGTTAGATGACCCTTTACCATTTAAAATCATGTCCACCAATATTGTATATACCCCTTTTGATTTCAAATGGTAAAGGGTCATCTAACTGGTTGTGGTCATGGATTACCAACCTAAAGTCCCAAGCAACCATATTATGGGATAGCTCTATTGATACAATACGGTCCTTTTTTTAAAACCATGGTCTGACCACAACATATGAATATCATTATTTAACCTTTAACAATATATTATTACTTTTTACATCATTTTTACTAGCAATTATTTGTTTGAACATAATATTATGTATTTGAACATATGTATTTGAACATAATTATGTAGAGCTATAAGAATGTCCACAACATAATATTTGAATTTTTGTATCATATTGTTTATATGCATTCTGTCTTCTTCAACAAAACAAACACCAGGCCTCACTCTTTTCCACCATGTACCACACATATGATTCTTGCTACATATGACATCGTGTATAATTGAGTTGTGAGAGGAGGTGGAGAACAAGAAAGCAAAAGAGAAGCTAGTTCTCCAGCATCATCATCCATCATCAAATCTATAAATGTAAAGTACTAAATAAAGTCCAGGGGTATACCGGGAAGCTAGCTATAGGCACTACCCACGTCTTGCCCAGGAAAAATAACTACATGTACTGCATTTGACAACAAACAGGCTAATGCTATAGCTAGATCCTATTTACAAACCTGAGAGGTCTTCTTATCCATGCCTTCCTTGTCAGAGACCAAGCATTCACTTTTTGCTGTAGTGCTAAGCTCGTCCACCCACGTTCCAACAGTTTTTATCCACCTTATCCAAGGTTCCATGTTCGCAAGAAGGCTCGCCCAAGTAAGAAAGGATGCCACAATCTTCTCCTTCACTAGAGTCACCCTCACAGTACTATATACCTATCACTAGAAAAATGGTTTCTGCCAGATTTAGTGGCCTCGTCTTTTTGGGGGGTTGTCAAAACCACGTAGGTGCACTTTTCAAGACTTTTTCCCGTTGGTTACCAGAAAGTGACACTCTTCAAAATTAGGTGCATAAATAGAGCAGGAAATAAGCTATTTATGATAACTAATGTGCACATGTTTTTCGCGGCCAAGGAAACCCATAGCGACATATGGCGCTATTGACAGTGAGTAGGCTTTAGGAAGTCAAATCGAATCGTTTTCAATTCTTGAGAAATTCAATTTAGCCTTTGGTTGAGAAGTGAGCCTGGAGAGAGCACTAGTCTTACGGCCACTAATTGCAATTCAATACGATTATACACACACTATAGAAAATGCCTTCAGTTTGTTGGTGGTCAATGCTACTAGCAAACGCTTATAGGAACAAGTCATGTGGATGGAAAAATATTGATATCAATACCTGAAACATGTCAGTATTTTAGCGCACTTGAAAATTTATTTAAAATACCAAACACTTGATGTAAGTATTCAACATTTGAAGCGAAAAGTGTTTAAATGCCTTCAAAGTATTTGAGCCCACATCTGCTGACTACCATAAATGTTGGAACTCAAAATAATTCCTACTGGATCTGGTGCTATAAACACAGTGTGCGCGCACACACACACACACACACACAAAGAATAAATTCCACCTAAACAGTGTTAATATTGCAAACATTTATGGTACTTTTATGGTACTTTTACTATGGGAAAGAGGGTCTCAGGGGCGGATCCAGAAAATTGAAGAGGGGGGTTCTTCTGATAAACTTTACGACTGCCACAAAACTTACTAACTTAATTAAACCATACCCATTTTCAAAAAAGTCATTTAAATAATGAGCATGCATGCAGACATTTCATGCATGCAGACATTTGCATAAAAATTATATCATTTACTGTGTTAGAAGGCAGGGTAGAGCCATTCTGCGAGGTGCTTGTTTGCAAAGACTGCAACCAGATGGTTGAAATTAAAATCTTGGGACGATTCTATGATGGTCTTTGGTTACTGCCAAAGCACCAAATCGCTCTTCCGACATTGTAGACCGAAGATATACAACTTCAGCTGGCTGTTGGCTCTCTCTGACTCACAGGTAGTAATTGGTAGTGTACATGCTATAACTAGAAGTAGTTTTATATTAGGAAAGGCATTTTTTCATAGCATAGTAAAGCTGCTCGTAGAGTGTCAGGCTTGTCATCTGGTGACACAGAAATAAATTTTATCTTTTTAAATTCTGTAGAGAGCAATTGAGGAGATGGCAAGTCAGACTTGTACAGTTCACCACATCTTTAATGGAGAAGGCAAGTCAAACTTGTAAAGTTCACCACATCTATAGGAGGAGGCAAGTCAGTTCACCACATCTTTAATGGAGGAGGCAAGTCGACTTGTACAGTTCACCTACTTCCTTAATGGAGGATGAGGCAAGTCAGACTTGTATAGTTCACCACATCTTTAGGAGGAGGCAAGTCAGACTTGTACAATTCACCACATCTTTAATGGAGGAGGAGGCAAGTCAGACTTGTACAGTTCACCACATCTTTAATGGAGGAGGAGGCAAGTCAGACTTGTACAGTTCACCACATCTTTAATGGAGGAGGAGGCAAGTCAGACTTGTACAGTTCACCACATCTTTAATGGAGGAGCAGGCAAGTCAGACTTGTACAGTTCACCTCATCTTTAATGGAGGAGGAGGCAAGTCGTACAGTTCACCTCATCTTTAATGGAGGAGGTGGCAAAAGACACGGCAGTCGGAATGAGGCCAAGCAGTTTTATCTTTGTCTGGTGAATTGATCTAAATCTGGTTTCCATTTCTGTGGTTATGTGATTCAAGAAAGGCATCATGATGTTTCTGCGATAATACACTTCAGGGCTGTCTGCAGAAACATTGGCTCTATGTATATACTTGTCTTGATGTAATCCTGGGAATGCTAACAGGCTGTCAGCAAAATTTTTGATTTCTTCCCCAAGCATGGGATTCTGCTTCACAGTTTGTTTTTTAACAGTTCCAACTCCAGTTGCACATCTGAAATGTGTTCATATGCAGACATAACATCACGAGTCCTCTTTGGAAGGCTGATTATAACATATCGAAGACTACTCATTGTAATGCTGTATGAAAAAGAAATTCAAAAGAAGTAAGTTGAAGGAAACTATTTGCTTTTGTCAAAGTTTCTGAATCCCACGACCAATTACCATACTCTGAACTATCGGTACTAATCGATTCCATAGTCTTGATAATCGCAGGATACAAGTCATAAAATACCAAATAGTATCCTCTGAACCCAGCATGTTCGGGACAAGTCCTTGAGTTGAACTCGTTTCTCTGCAGGTGCTCAAAAAAATGCTGACGCTTTGTGGACACTTTGTGGAATACTTTAAAAACTTTGCAATTTCTAAAATAAAACCATTGGCATTTCTGTTATTGGAAATTGAGAATGCTTTCATAATACAAAAATTCAACTGGTGACTCTTGCAGTGAGTATGTAAAGCTAAAGGGCATATACTTGACAGATCCTTGCCTGAACACCCACATTGCTGGAAGACATACTGGCTGCACCATCATAGCCTTGACCTCTACAGAATGCGACATCTATGTCATGTGCTTGAAGCCAAGAAAAAATAGCAGTTGAGATGGAATCACCTGTAATACGTTCTACAGTAATAAAATCAAGAAATTCTTCTCTAATTTGTTTCTCAGATCAACAAATCGTATCACTATTGAAACCTGCTCCAAATTAGCACAACCTGTACCTCATTTGCTAATATGGTGAATCTTTTATTTCTTTAATAATCTTATTCCAGATTGTGCTACCTAATATGGAGATCATTTCATTTTGGATAGTCTTAGAGGTATACACTGCATTTCGAGGTGCATTTTCCAGATGTATGTGCAGCACCTCGTCCGTCCCTTAAATTGGACCAGTTCAATAAAGTTACCTCTATTATCGAACTCAGTTGCTGTAAAATCATCTCTATGACCTCGAAAAGAAAGACCTTACATTGCACAAAAGCAAACACACTCTAATAGTGACTTCACCATTGTATTTCGAGCCACTTGCTCCTCGTGTTGCTTGCGAGCATGCAAGCAACATTCTGGGTTGGTGTAGCAGAACACGAACCTCTGAAAGCAACCCTTCTTGTCATTGAACCATGATGGTATTGATGATCTTCATGGCTAAGACAGGCTGAAGACTGCTTAGTCCAGGGCTGAAGACTGCTTAGTCAACACCTGAAAAGTCTTTGTTACAAAGATCCCTAACTTTTGTCGCTGGTAGAAAACAAAGCACAAGCTTTACAGTAGACACCATCTTGAGAAATGCTGTAATGCACCCATGGATGACGCCTAACCCACTCAGCTTTAAAGCGATGATTGATGCCATAAAAATTCTTAGCAGGATAATTTAGAATCTGATGATGTTAAAGTTTAATACTTTGTGATAGGTGATATAAATTTCCACTTTCTAGCAAAATGCCAATATCCAGATAGGCAGTAGGAGGGAGGGGAGAAAGAGGTGGAAGAGAAGATGTCACACTTGATGAACTAGGTTCAGGATCCAACTAAGCTGATTCAGTTTGAGGGGAAACTGCAGTAGGTTGATTCACTGCATAGGTAGTTGGCTAATATCTATATAGAGAGGATAAAAAGTCTTAAAGTTGTCCTCTGAGGACCTCTTTTTCTTTAACCAAGCACCAAGAGAAGTTTGACCAGCAGATCTCTTCATGGATAGATTAATTTCAAGCACCAAGTTCCACACCAGCAAAAAGAGGGGCAGGGCTAGACATTTGTGCAGCATGCTATTGACACACCCACAATTGTGGCATGAGCAACTAAACTGCAGCTCTTGCTTGCAGCAAGTATATACATGTAGTCTCACATGCACAGACCCTTTACCAACCGTGGCACTGCCCGTATTGCAATATATACCAGCACATGAACTGAAGCATGAATCAGACAGCGAGTGCTTTTGAGTAAATTAGCTAATGCTGAGTTATGGCTGGAGGAGAGTTCTTAAGAACCCAAAGAACCACCCTGGATCCACCACTGGGTCTCCATATAACTGTATGATAATTATATGGTATGTTCATTCAGTATGTTCATTCACTTTATCAATCTGGTTTTACTCATTTCCTGCATCTTAACAATTGTAACGCTGCCTATTTCTTTAGGCAAGGCTATTAATTTGGTCCCAGTTTCTCTTATAACTGTAAAGCTATAGCTATTCCTCACCAGGTACAATTTTGATCCATTGTTTCTTCCACCTTTTCAAGATCTTGGTCTTTCGGGTAAGGTATCCCTCACAGCCTTGTATAACGCCTTGTTGTAGAGTAGGTTGGGGGCCAACCTCTGCCGCTTGCACGAGATGAGGAGCAGCTGCGATTTCAGCTGCCATCGTTACAACGGTACTCAGTAGATTGCTCCGTAGTAGTGAGGTCAAGATGGTACCACGCCTAATAACTACACCCCCCCCCCCCTCTTACGTACTCACTTTGCGAACTCGGCCTAAACAAAACTCTCTCGCACACACAAACAGTACACACAAACACTTCAAGGGTCTCTCTCGTGGTTCCGACTAGGATCACCATATACAGAGTTGCCAATCGTCCCGTAATGCGGGACAGTCCCGGAATTTTGACCAGGTGGGCAATGTCCCGGAATTTACAGCTACGCGCACCTTGCGCTTCCACTCGCTTAGATGGCCACTGCAGTCTCAAGCCTGTTTAGTTTAGTCCTTTAACACTCGTAAAGCAACAAAAACAGGACACTTTAATTAGCAAGAGAAAAACTTCAGAAAACAATTACGGGTGTGCCAAACAACCTTTGACCTTGTTTCGATTGGAGGTGCGGCACTCACGTGAAACTTCTCAGCATGATAATTGCGGTGTAGCAAAGAAGCAGAGGAGAGAATGCCATTTTGACAATAAATGGATCAAAGAATTTCAGGGGATATGCAAGAGTTTCAAAGGTGTAAATAAAAAATATATAATGAAATTGATTGACAAAGTAAGAAGCATGGAATACAGCAAATACAGGGTAAATAATAACATCATTATTCATGGGTACAGTGTGCTGCTTATGTTCAATGCAATTGTAATGTCAGTAGTCTTGCCTTCATTTTAGGTCACTTGTATGCCCGATGTACTCTGTGTGCAATCGACTTTGGTGTTACCCATGGTGGCCGTAATGATGTCACATCTCACCTCAAGAGCAAGAAACATAAGGATATGTCAAAGGCTGTGCTATCAACCATTCCAATCACCTCTCTCTTCCAACATCAGAGAAGTGATAAGTAATTGAAGCAGAGGTCAGGTGGGCTACATTTGTTGCTAAGCACAACATATCCTTTCTGTCTAGTGACCATGCCACCAAGCTTTTCAGCAAGATGTTCCCAGACTCTGAAATTGCAAAGAAATTATCCTGTTCCCGCACCAAAACTAAAACCACCACCATAGTGAAGAAAGCTCTTGCTCCTTACTTCACACAGAGTTATTGAGTCAATGTCCAGTGGTCTATTCTCTTTGTTGATTGATGAATCCAACGACAAGAGGGATAAGTCTTGCATAATTCTTGTGTGGCTTCTTGATCCACAGGTAGGTGAAGTACGGACGAGATTCTTGGATATGCCTGTTGTGAACATTGGTACAGCTACCAACTTGTTTCAAGCCTTGAAGGAGTCACTGACTAAGAATGGGCTCAGCTTTGACAATGCAGTGTCTGTCATGTCTGATACCACCAATGTTATGAAAGGAGTGAGGTCAGGTGTGCAGAAGCTGATTAAGGATGAGATCCCAACTTTGTATGATGTTGGTTGCATCTGCCATTTGGCTGATTTAACAGTCAAAGCTGGTTTGAAGGCACTCCCAGTGAACATTGACCAGCTCTTCATCGACATATTCTACTACTTCCATAGCAGCAAGAGGAAGCAGCAATTTGTCATCCTATGGTGTTCACTTTTCACCACTGAGCCAGGGGTGATTTTGAAGCATCTGATGGCTCAGCTTGCTGAAGTGTGTGAATCATTACCTCAATCATTACCTCAGGCAGTATGATGGTTTGAAGTCATTCTTCTTGTCTTGTGAGGAAGCTAAGGTCTGTAGCATTCTTTCAAGGCTTGATAGTCCTCTGACGAAACCTCTGTTCTTTTATCTTGCCCTCAATGGATCAATTCAACCGCCTCTTCCAGAAATCTACAGAGAATACTACCTAACAGCTGTATGACGAGATGAACCTGTTAGTTATAGGTGCGTATAAAATTAATGGGGAAAGGCGCATGCTAATTGGGGGTCGTGGTCGAAAATTTGCGCCGTATATAAATGTCCCGGAATTAACTTATGCAAAGTTGGCAAGTATGACCATAGGTTTTGCACACATCTGATCATTCGATATTGGACAGCTGCAGTGTCAGAGGCTTGGTTCGGCACTTGTTACAGGCTTTAGCCATAACCCAATGGAGTGGGAACTCAACCCTCCAGATAAGCCCGCTCCCTGGATGGGGGGGGGGGGGGGGCTCTTTTTTGATACTATAATAATAATAATAATAATATATGATTTTACAGCAAGACACGTAAGTGTGGAAGATATATAGATTGAGTGTGTTTAGGAATGTGAAAACAAATGCTGATGGTATGCCTATAGGCACCCATTTTGTAATTAAAAGTACTTATAATTATCTAGCGAGATTAGTGTAGGGGTGATTAGATGCACCTTGCACAGGGACATGAGAAGTGATACGTGCAGGGTTGCTCAGATCTAAAGTGCTGATTGAAGTGGTCCCAAAATATATTTATCAGCTGGCAGCGAAGTGTTGTAAGTGACAGATCCAAGTTTAGAGGAGGGAGTGAGTTCCACAGTCTGGGAAGTCTATTGAAATAAAAATAACTGATGCGGTTAGTTCTTGACCTAGTGTGCCTTAATTTGGCATTGGATGACGATCTGGTGTTGTTGGAGGAGATCGAAATGTAATGATTAATGTTAAATCTATCTGTGGGATTCTTCAGTTCTTTGATGTAGAACATGATGTCAGCTATTTTGTACCACATCATTAAGGGTAATATGTTCAGGGCTAGCAGCCTGTCTCTATATTCCATCAAAGAATTGTTCAAAATGAACTTTGTTGCCCTCCTCTGGACCTTTTCCAACATAGTGATCTCTTTAATTAACCGTGGCCTCCAAACTTGTGAACAGTATGTTAGCTTTGACCTGACCAGAGTAAGATAGAGTGTTCTCAGTGTTTCTCTCGATGACATTCTGCCAAATGTACGTTTCAATATTCCCAGTTGCTGATATGCTTTCGCAGTGATATTGTTGGGACCAAGATAGGTATGTCAAGGTGACAACTCCTAAATCTTTATGAGAAGCCTTGGCTGGTAATGGCATGTCCTTGATGGTGTACTTGAAGTCAATGCTGTGTTTGAACCGTAACAGGATGCATTTGGAGACATTGAATGGAAGTTTCCATTGCAAGCTCCATTCTGCGATGGCAGATAGACCCTGCTGGAGATCAGAGCAGTCATCAGTGCAGGTCACCTCCTTAGTCAACTTGGCGTCGGCAAACATGTAAGTTTGCAGAGTTGAACTTCGTTGATATATGGAATAAAGAGAAGGGGACCCAGAATGCTGCCCTGGGGTACTAGCTACATAGGTTAGAGGTAGTTAAAGTTCGGGACCTGCATGCCCCGATTCTCTGCAGTTTTATCTCCTAATTGGAAAATGCTAGTGGCTTGAGGAAGCCCTAGTACACGCTGTGGTTTTATTATAAAGTACCATGTCCTTGCTTACATTCATACTGTGGTCATGTTATATACCAAAGTGTAGCCAGTGCACTATGGTATTTTTGTTTTGACATGCATATTTTTCTTTTGGAACTGCATGTTTGGAATATGAAGTGAAATCACCCCTCACTCCTTTTAATCACTACTTTTTCCCGTATCTAGTCAATGGCTATAACAACTGTGATTTGATAGAGCTGTTAAACACTAAAGATTGAATCCCAAGAGTTTTTATAATTATATTTTTTATTTAAAGTGGACTTTTTTTTTTTTTTTTTTTTTTTTTGAAACATAAGAGAAAAGAAAATACAATCTCAATAGCAAAAGCTAATCCTGAGTTTTACAAATGAGTAAGTGAATGTGCATGTAGCAGTTATATGAATTGTAAGATAGTTCAAGTGTGTATATAATTATAGTAGTTAAAGACCCTGTGAGGATTTGGTTAGATACAATTTCTTAACTAAACGTTTAAATGACAAAAGAGAGGAAGAGAATCTGATGTATGGTGGAAGAGAGTTCCATAATGCTGTGGCAGTGGGAACAAACGAAGATTGCATGGCAGAGGTGCGAGAAAATGGAATTAAGACATCTGATGGGTGGTAACGGCGAGAGGTTCTGAGAGGAATTAAGGCTGGTCGGATGAATTCTGGAGGAAGATAGATGAGGTTGTGTGTAATCTTGTAGAGTAGGGTGAGCTTGGCTTGGTCACGCATGTTTGAAAGATTAGGAAGATTAAGGGGTGGAGAGGAGGCAGGAATAGTCAGAAGACCAGCTTTGTGTGCAGAGTCGGAGAGAAAAATGTTGAACATGTTCGAAAGACTTGGAGTTGAATGAAGAAGGATAGGGCGCCCAAACAGTGGAGCAGTAGGTAAGATGAGAGAGGACCAGAGCAGTGTAAAGTGTGAGAAGTATGCGGGTAGAAAGGTGTTGGTAGAGGCTGCGGTAAGTTACTCCTAATACTTTTCTTGACTTAGAATGTACATTGTTTATGTGAAGTGACCAGGAGAGATTGGATGTGAGTGTAACACCTAGGTATTTAAATGAGGGGATGAGTTGAAGTGGAGTGTTGTTGAGGACGAGTGCAGGCAGTGATGTGAGTAATGCAGAACATTTGCATGAAATTATCATATATTTGCTTTTATTAGAAGGCGGGAAGATAGCCATGATGAAATTAGAAAAATTTCAGATTGAGTCAAAATAGGAAGTTGAGGTGCGATAGAAGGATATCATCTGCATAGAGGATTAGTGTAGAAGAGGGTGAAAGTGCAAGCTTGCTGATGTCTAATGTATAAGATAAAGAGAAGAGGACCGAGAATGGATCCTTGGGGGACTCCAGAAAATGCATGACACGGAGAAGAAAAGGAGCCAGAGATGATAACACTTTGTGTGCGAGCGGTGAGGTAAGAGCGGAGCCAACAAAGAAGGTGGGAGGGAATGTTAAGAGATGGAAGATTGTGTGGAACAGAATCAAATGCTTTTTTTACATCTAGGAATACTGCACATATGGATTTATTACTATCTAGAGAGGAGAGCCAAGATTGTGTTGTAGAGAGAAGAGCAGTTTACTCACTGGAGAATCCAGGGTGGAAGCCAAATTGTCTGTTAGATAAAAAGTTTTGCGTAGTGACATGATTAAGTAAATAATTAAAAAGGTGGCGTTCAAAAACTTTGCTAATGAGAGAGAGAAGAGAGATGGGGCGGTAGTCAGTAGGCGAGGATGATGCAGGAGATGTCTTGGGAATAGGAACAACTAGGGAATGTTTCCATTCAGTGGGTAGCACACCAGTGGAGAGGGAGGAGTTGAAGATGAGAGAAAGGGGAGTGGATATAGAGAAAGCAGTGTGTTTGAGCATTGTGGCAGAAATGGAGTCCATGCCAGCAGATTTATCAGAAGGTATGCTTGAGAGAAGGCTAGTGATCTTGTCAGGAGAGCAGAGTAGATTTTGTGGGCACTGGAAGGGAAGAGGAGAGGGTGGGTGGTCGCTAAGAGGGGCAGTAGAGTTATTGAAACAGGTGGATAAGAAGTGGTTGAGAGCTTCAGCTTTAGACTGGGAGGACGTGTAAGATTGGTTTTGGTAAGTGAGAGTAGGAATAGAGGATGTATTTTTGCCCATTTTTTTTAATGACTCTTCAGAAGGAGCTGGAGTTTGGAGAGGATGAGATGTTGAGGAAGAAGCGGCGTTTTGTAGAGCAGAGGAGGGAGAGAGATTTATTTCTACATCTACGATAAGCAGCCCAGGTATCAGTGGTGCCTTGCATCCTGGCAGTAGAATGCAGTGCCCTTCTAGATTTTATTACTGAGGGAAGGGATCTGGAGATCCAAGGAGGGGTAGAGTGGGGAGAAGAATAGACTAGTTCTGAGGGGATGGACTTGTGCATACTGCGAGTGAAGAGCTCTTTAAAAATGATCCAGGAGGCTTGGGTATCTGAGGGAGGGAGGATGCAGTCCCATGGAACGGAGTTAATTAAGTTGTTTGCAAGGCAGAAGTCAGCTCTATCATATAACCAGACCCGACGAGGAGAGGAGGGTGATGAAGAATCCGATTTTAGAGGAAGAGAGAAAAAGATAGAGTTGTGATCAGAGTTGGATACAGGAGGAGAGACAGTACAGAGGGTTGGATTAAGGTTGGTGGGTACAAATACAAGATCAATAATAGAAGGAACACCAGTGTGAGAGTAGTGAGTTGGGTTTTGGACAATTTGCTTTAAAGAGAAGAGGTCAGATATTGTGGGTAACTTGTCGAGGAGTGGAGATGGTAGAGAGAAATTTACATTAAAGTCACCTAAGAGAATGAGATCTTGAGTGGAATGGCGAGGTAGGGAGGGAAGAGTAGCAAGAGCAGCAAGTAAGTGATCTAAGTTGTCGAATGAGGAGGGGGGACGATAGAAAGTAGCAAGAGTTTTGATGAATTTTTGATAGGGTGAGAAGTTCAAGAGATGAGACAGATGGAAGAGAGATGATGGATACAAGCAAGCTCGACTTGATGTAAACTATAATGCCTCCACCATGCCTATTTCGATCTAGTCTGAAGGAGTGATAGTGTGAAATAGCTACTTCAGAGTCCTGAATGTCGGGGGAGAGCCAGGTTCAACAACAGTAACATGGGGTGAATAGAGAGAGGAAAGAGCGGTGAGTTCATCTAGTTTATGTAGGAGACTGTGAGCATTAAAGTAGAATATCTTTAGGTCATTAGATGTTGATTGGAGAAGTGTGGGTGAGTGGGAGAGTATGGAAGAGGTGGCGTTACAAGGGTTGAAAGTAGACCCAGAAGTGAGAGGGTGAGATTTGAGTGAGATGAGAGATGCTGAGTGCTGGTGGGAGGAAAAGGATGTGGATGGTGGAGAAGGGGTGGAGGACAAATGTTTCGAGGGAAGTATCTTGGATGAGAGGAAAGGTGGTGCAAGGGAGAGAGGACTTGGGGTGATAGGGGAAAGATAGAGTAGGAAGCAGAGGAGGTTTGGTTGGAGGGAAGTGTGGAAGGTGGGGTATAGGTGAAGGTTGAGGTAGATATGGTGGGTAGTGAGGTAGATATGGAGGGTGAAGTAGATATGGAGGTTTGAGGGAAGGATGGCTCCGAGATAATTGTTTGAGTCAGGACAGGGGCTCAGGTAGAAGATATAGGGTTGATGACATTGGGCTCTGCATCCTGAGAGCTATTGCCTGCAGTGGTGCTAGTTGGAATTAGTGACTCAGGGTGCATAGGCTTTGGAGATGTGGGGGTTACAGAGATAGGATGAAAATGAGGAAACTGACTCACTCAATGTGTCCAGATCGTCCTGAGCTGGAGTAGGCAGCTTATGTTTATGTGAAGAGGGTTTAAATAGAAACAAAAAAAAAAAAATTGTTGTTAGTGACGGGAGATAATATGGCTCTATCATACTTGCAGATTTATGGGGGTGGGAAGATTGGAACAGGTACGACAAGGGCATAGAAATGGAATGAGCGTGGGTAGACACTGCTTGAAGTCGTGCGTTAGCTGTCCTAGAAGAGTGGGAGGCAGAGTCAGGTCTCAAGGGAGTGCATTCCATAGCCTGGGAAGTCTTCGAAGTAGAAATGACCAGCCATTCTAGTGTTAGTTCTTTTGTGCCACTAGTGATGAAGCGGTATAGTTCAGGTTGTTGAATGAGGGTGAGCGGTGTGCCAACTCGTAAGCGCTGCACAACCCCTACCAAACCACTTGAGCAGGGTCCGCTACCGAGACTAAGATCCAGCCTAAAGGGGAAGGATTCAAGGCAGGCCGGAAGCATTTTGGTGGCCTAATAGACTGTCGTTTAGGAAGCATCTTTGGAGCAGCCACCAAGTCCAAGTGAGGCATCTTAGTTTCCATTTCCAAATGCCCTGGGGTCAAAGTTCAAAGGTGGCCACGTAGGCGTAGCCGCTAGCCAGTATGAAGAGGGGAGGTAGGAAACCCAGTCCTGCCTTTTTTAGGTCGGCTGCCAGAACAGGGAAAGTGGAACCAGTGTCCAAACAGTGCTCAAGCAGGCCAGAAAAAGTGGCCAACTGAATTTGTCTAACGAATCATTGGAGGTAAGTATAAATACACACATATGTAATTGAGTATACAGTACACCCTCTTCCCCCCTTCTTGTAAAGTATACAATATAAACTACCTAGGCACAATTGCAGTTTAGGGGCCACAATTAGCGCCGCGTGAATCCACAATTGGCGCCGCGAAAATTGCCGCAACTGCGACGCCTATGAACTTACTGTCACAATTACTACTAGCCCGAACCTAGTAGGGAATAGCGCCTTGCTATTGAATGGAGTAGATTAGGTTAAAGTTTATTAAGAAGCTGGAAAACTATCCAAGCCTCTTTAACTTGCAATATCAACATAAACTTACAACAACACTCAGTCAGTTTTTAAAACAAAAACTATCCCGCGTCTCCAACAACAACACCCGTTTTATAACTCCAGCTGATGACGTCACTGTTCGTCAGCGGATTCGTCACTCTGTAAATGAACCCGGGCACCCTCTGGTAGCACTCCGCTGGCCTTCCGTTGCGAAGATTCCCTTTGTGAGCTTTGTTGGCAACCACATGTCCTTTTGGAGAGCTTTCCTTTTGATAGCTTCCTTGTTGAGTATATATTACTTTGTGGCTTTGTTAATTGCTCATTACTGTTCTTATTCGTTTGTAGGTCTCATACTTGTCTAGGGCTGGACACTCAGTAGTCAGGGTAGAGATCCCTGACAGATACAATAATAAATTAAACTTTGTAAACATCTGAAATATGATTGTGCAAATGGAGTCTCTTTGCCATACTTTCTCCTCCACACATATTCTATGAGGTACCCTTCCAAGATCCAAGAGGGGCTTGCTGGTGCCATGAAGCTTCATTTTCCTCTTGGCATTTGTCCATGTACCATCGATGGATTGGGTGTATGCACCTGTGACAGGGTCAACAAAATGCTGGGAATGGTTTACCGTAAGGTGTGTATACCCAACTTGATTGAGACTCGTATAGGCCTCCACTCATCTGTATGAATCTCTGTGCCAGGAAGCACATACCTCTGGATTACAGGGATGAGTGTGTTGGCATCACAGCAAGGCACAACAGCAAGAAACACTTTATTGGTGCCACGTTTCTACTCCTCCTAGGACCCACTTCCCATTCGTGATTCGGCCCCTACTATATTTCCTTTTGCCAAATTTAGCTCTATTTCAACAACAGTGCCTGGACCTCCAAGCACGTCGGGATGACTGTCAAGATATTGGGCACATACCTGTAAAGAGCGAGGGCAATGAAGTATAATGGATTTAATTATTATTATTATAGCCCTAGCCTAGCCTTACCTCTCGCATAGGAAGTGGCATCAGTCAACACCTGTGTGTTCAGCATCCCAACCCACTTCCAATCTTAATCTGCTGGATTTCCTCTGCCCGCAGATAGGTGATCTCTAAGATCTCCAGCGATAGGTGATTGCCCTCAAACCATGAAGCATGACGAATGGACCTCTTCTTCCAGCAGTTTCTGTCTGGGCACCTCCACCTGCTGAAACAGGGTTGGGTTGTATTATTCTCTGTCTCATGTTTATAGCTGAACTGTACCTGTACCCATCTGTTTCTGTTGCATTCACCCATCGCATAGCTCCTCCACACCCATGACAAGGCATAGAGCGAGCCAGAAGCCCATGCTGCTTGCACCAATTCATGATGGTGTCAGTATCAATAATACCTCTCTCAACAAGCGCTTGTAAGACCAATAAGTCAGTGGCAGACCCTATAGATTCTCCCGCTAAAAATGTTATGCGCGGAAATTCACGCGTCGCTAATTGTGGCCCCTAAACTGCAATTGTACCATTAACTCCTTCTTCGTCACTCAAATCGCAGTCAGCAGACCGAAATCGTTGGCAAAAACTGCCTCAGAAACTTCGCTAGCGGTATACCTGGTAGCCATTGAAGAAAAAGGGGAAAAAATTCTTCGCTATCCACGTGGGATTTTCCCGTAACGCTTTGGGCATGCGCTGAACGGTTCACTATATAATAGCCCTCGGCTAAAAAATAGCCATAGGTTGTCTTCAAACCGCCATATGGCGGTTACACCGGTGAATGCAAATATAATTCCATTGGAAGCTACCAGGGTAAACATGCTGAACTTTGATTCAAGTCCATCACCCAAAGGAGTCACGGTGCCACCTGTGCGAGCAAATTCTTGTTAGTACGTTGTTATTGACTTTTGGTAAAGAAACCATAGGGATAATATATTGCTATGTATATACCCCTCGTCAAGTAGTAGCTTAGAGGTTAGTTTTCAAGCATGTTCCAAAATGGCTGGCATATGGATCCCATGCTCTAGTTTTTGACTAACATTTTACTTTGACCTTCAATCATTTTACCTTCAATCTCGCCAAATAGGTAGGTCAGATAAACAGTCGCCATATAATGACATCCACATAAGAGGTTTTGTTTAAACTTGGGGTCACTTTCAATCTCACTTTCAATCAAAATGTTACAGTAATGTTTCTCATGTGTATGTGACTCGCTGCAGATATTCTTGGTTAAAATATAGACAGATATTTCACGAATACTGCTTACAAAATTTACCTCCTACTAGAGTTATCGAATGTCTTGTCATTGACCCACATACATGAAAATGGCTCAATGTTCCATAGTCAATTCTTAAAAAATGAACAACCTTGCTTCTCCTAATCTTCATGTGTTCATTGCTACAAGTAAAGGCAGATACATGTATTTCAAGGATTTCATAAATTCTCAATGAAGAGTGCAGATTATTACCATTATAGAATTGTCAAAGGGTCTTTAACCCTATATAAATGAAATAAAAGGTCCACATGTCGGCTTGTTAATCAATCCCCATTTAATTATCATTAGAGAAACTTAAACTAAAATCATAGTCAACATTACAATACACTTTGATAATGAGTGGGCAACCATTAGCTGTGCAGTTGGTTATTTTTTCATCATTTTGCTTTAAATACCACAACATGACGTTGGCGAAACAAAATTTGTAATACCTCGTGTTCTGCATCATCTCAATTACTGGATGATGTGCAAGCTATTAATTATATGTAAATATTGGCAAGAATGACTTGAATGGCAGTTTATATTCATTGTTATTCTTTTGTCTTCATTATCATCGTCAACCTCATCCAGTTCAGTGTATTTCTTCCTCTTCTTTTTTACTGATTCATGCAGGTTTTAAGTTGACATTTATGTAAGTTCATTGGCTAGATCTATGCAGTCCTGTATTTTGCATAAATGTGGACATTTCCAAAACAGCATGTAGCAAGTTTTCTTGATGTCTATGAATCTCATTGTGGGACTATTTTTGCCCCCCATGCAGGTACTAAAAACAAAGCAGTATTTCCAAGCTGTGCAAACATTCTGTTGTTGCCTTTCTTTTTTTTTAATCAGACTCGTTCTACATACAATGCATGCTGATAGTTCAGGGCTGGTTTCTATATATGATGCACGCTGATAGTTCAGGGCTGGTTTCTATATAATTATGATGAATGCTGATAGTTCAGTGATCGTTTCTGCTGGAGACATTCATTTCCAGCTCTGCCTTGTTGGTGTTTCTCAGAGATCCCCACCATTTGTTAAGTGACCATGGAAGAAGACCTAGTGGGTGTGCTAGAACATCACTCATGTGTAGCTGTCGACTCTGGGTGACAAGAATCATTAGGTTTCTGTCTGCCTTTATGGATTACTTCCCTGGCTTTAGTGTTGCTAACCTATCAGGTAAGTTCTGTAAGGGTATCATCGAAATTGACGGTTGGCAGAACTTCCTCCAAGAAATTAGTGTTGGAGTTCTGGTACACCTCCTGTGAGCCTGCAGAAGAGCATTGGTATCATCTGAGGAACCAGTACCTGTAGACAAGCTCACCAAATGTGCTTGATCAGGACTTAGTGAGTTAATCCAGCTTAAATCAAGTCAACCAAGCATTACACCATTTTCATCCTTTATAATTGTAGGTTGTTGCAGATCTGGATGCCTAACTGGGAACCACCTATACCTGTCATTTCTCTGAGCTGCGCTTCAGCTGTTGTTAGACTGAATTCCTTGCTTCCTCCAAGCCTCTCTATGTCCTTGTTTGTTTTTCACTTTGATGTTTGGTCCATGAAGATTTCCACGGCGACTGCACTGAGAAACTTCTGATGCACAGTCCACCCACAAATGCCTTCCTTACCTCCACAGTGATATCTCCCCTGGGATGAGCACAGGGGGTGCTACTGGTGTAAGATTAATCATATCAATCACAAGCAAGTCCAACACATCATCCTTAAAAAATTGGTAAAAGAGTCACCAGCAGATAAGTTTGCACCACCACATAATTATGGTATATATGTAAAGTGGACTCACATGTAAACTTATAAGCAAATGGGCTAGTGCCTGAGCTGGCTAAGTGAGGTTGTGGAATTGATGAAATTAGTTCTTGTTATATATGTCTGCAACATATGCCTATAGTGAAAGGACTTCATTGCGATTCACAGAGTGAAGTCATACTTGAGGTTAACCATGTAACCAGAGAGGTTGAATAATTTAGTGTTTCCCATCTCGCCACACCACACACACCTCCACACATTCAATTACCTCCAGTGTTTCTCAACTCTTCTGCTAAGTGCAATCTTCTCTCCTACTTCAGTGCAGACAGGCTGCGTGAGTGCTTGATGATCCTACATGTCCACAAGAAGTTAACAAAAATTTAATTTCAGTAGGTAATGAAATTGTAGGTACTATTGAAAGCAGGCACAGGACCTTGTGCATATTTTAATTACATTTTATCATTAAAAAAAATTGTTTTTGTTGTTGTTTATTGTTTGTTGATGTTTATTGTTGTTGATTTTTTTGGGGGGGGGGGTTATACAGCTCACTCAATAATTGGCCAGGCCAATCCTAAAGAGCTGGCACTGTCCTTGATCTTACTAAGCTGTTGTAGTTTGTATATAGCTATTACATCGAACTACTGCACATGCAAAGCATCTGATGGCAAGAAAAAGGGTGGGGTGAAACAGGGCACTTTTATTACTGATCATTACTCAAAGGTTTTGCCCTCACCCCCCCCCCCCCCCCACCACCAGTTTGGAGGCTGTGTGGCCACCCATCATGTGTGAGAAGAGAAGAGTAATCTAATTATCAGGAGGGGGGGGGGGGGGGGGGGGGGGGATTTACCGGTTAGACACTTGACTTTTATCATCGAGCCACCAATGTGGACAAACACACACACACACAGAGACACATGAATATGTGCAGACATGACCACTAGTGCTAAACTAAAAATTGAATCTTAAATAGTCAAAAGACTGGGAGGTGGCAATTAAGGGAGGAACAGTTGTTTCGCAAGCAGACGTAATTTGGGGAAAGGCGAAAGGGCAGCAGGCACAAAATGAATTGTTGGGCTTAACACAATTATGTTACTCGCACTTAGCGACATGAACCAAAGTGATGTGATGCATGATACTGTGAACATTAAGGGTTTAATGGGAGGAATACCTGAAAAACATGGTTTACCAATAAAATAGCATATCTTTGTACAAGCTGGAGGATAAATTTATTTCAATAGGTGGAAAGGCCTTCCACATTCTTGGCAATGTATTGAAATAGGTATGGTATGTAGACATGGAATGGCTATGATTTGTATGCTGTGACCTTGTTCTATTGGAGCTAATTCAAAGTGGCTTGCTGGAGACTTGAGTCTTCTCATACAGAATATGAGTTTTAATTCACACACCAATGGTATATGAATGAGCTGGATCTTAAAGTTAGATAGATAACTATTTAGGATGAACTTTGTAGCTTTCCTTTTGAGTTAGAGGATTTCCTTGATTAAATGTGGACGCCATACATGTATTGAGAGCAAAACAGAAATTGTGAACTTATAACAGATAGGTAGAACAGTCTTGCTTCGCTACTACTTCTAATAGGTCCATCACTACTCCAAACATCCAACCACATCATCGTATGCCTGACAAAAGATTCAACTTGATCATATTGGGAATTGAAGAATCCCCCAAGGTTAGCCACTCCACACTATATTAGCTCCAATCGAGACATAAATGCTGCCATTTCTATTTTGTCTACTATTAATAATTAAACCTCTACATTATCTATGCATGCCTGCTTCAGACTAGGTAAATATTCAGAAGATTGCTGTTACCCTGTCCTCGCATGACCATGATCAGGGCAAATGATGTTACTTCAACTCTAGCTATATAACAGAAATAAATTGTCCAACCCCTCTAGTATCTGAGATCTTTCTCCTGAAGCGAGGAGGGTGGAGAAGATTCTGCTTAAACAAAGGCGAGATTTAATCTCCTCTGGTACAGATGCGAGTTGCGCAAAGATTCTCTCTGGTTAAAATTAATATAGCATAGGGACTAACTTCAAATTAAGTACAGAACACCCTTCCGCATTTTTCATGGTATTGCCTCATCTGAAACTCATAGCTGCTCTATTCACATCAATAATAATTCTACACAACTGCAAACACAACTAACAAAATACTTTTCCTTTAATCAATCAAGCACTTCTAGCTCAGAAGTGTTTTAGAAACATTCTTCCCCAGTTGGCTTGCAAAGCGAATCACTCAGGACATAGCAACCACTCAGGCCATGGCCTGACCAATAATTATTTAGAAAATATAGGTGTAGTCCAAGGTATAATGGGTTTGCTCAAGCATCATATGCATGCATGATGCAGGGTTCCTAGAAAATAAATTAGAACTCCGTGCAGAATGGCTTAGTTTTGTAGTATTTCAGATACAGTAAACCCTGACACACTTACCCTGGCTTTTGGGTTCAAGCCCATTACTACAGAATTAGTTCTGTACTATACGCAACTAAGCAGCTATAAATGTGACATTGCAGCAATCAGCTAATACTAATATCAGCTATTCATTTCATTAGCACTAAAACAACATCCCAGTAGTCAGTAGTCTGTTCCTGCTGCAGTAAGTCTTATCTGCTTCTTTAAAGACTTTTCTTTACCTTCCTTCTGTGTACTCTCTTCCACTTAAAAGACATGCAAACTTAAACTAGCTGGCACTGCACTTATTTCTTGAATACATCATGTTTAATTCTTCATGTAACAACTGCTTCACATGTCAAAACAGGTTTGGGTCCCATAGAGCTGTGAGGGTCTACTCTACTCCATACCAGCTGGATCCAGAATTTAAATTTCCAAAAGGCTCTTTGGGAAGAAAACAACAGTTTCTAGCACTCTTGGTTTGCCAAGTGGACTTTTCTTCACTGCAAAGAGTCAAGTGATTTGGTGTATTGTCACACATGTTAGCGCATGTTTAATGAGGGGAAAAGCCAAGATTGCTACCAGCACAGATCAAGCATTGGAACAGCCTCCATGATCAGAATAGCCATGTACCAATAGCTGATAAAAGTTATTTAATTTGTTTAAAGTGTCGGCTAGTTTCTTCTGAGTAATGCTGGTCTCTAGCTGCAAGAGCTCACACATAGGTCACTTAGCATTGATAGGTCGTAAGTATTTGCTTCTTCTGCTGAGTTCTGCAGCTATCAAACATTATGACAGCATGTCCATGTTGGGCTAGAGTCAAGACATATCTGTGCAACACCATGAGTGAACAAAGTCTCACCAACCTCATGGTGCTTGATGTACACAAAGACATCACTGAATAATCTGATTCCAAAAAATTGGTAACGATTTTATTGGTGATGAGCATAGACTCAAGGTATAGCAATCTTACCACTCTCTCAAATGCATGCATTTATGTGTGAACACACCCACTAGATGGGTATCTCTGAATGTACACATGCATGTGCATGATCTGAATGTACACATGCATGTGCATGATCTAAATGGTCTGACCAGTGGAATTTAGGATGTTACACCCCCGGACTAAAAAAGGCTGACTTATGGAATGCACGTAGCTTGAACAACAAGTCCATCACCAATCTACAGTAAATCATACGACATGTTCTCCATAACTGAAAGCTGGCTCTCCACTCATATTTCTAATGAAGAAATTCTTCCCTATGTTTACACTGTATATCATCATCCAAACAGATATGGCAGAGATGAGGAGTCTTACGGGGTCTCGAATCTCATCCCCTCAAATTGAGTTCATGTATCTTCTACAAGTGACTTATTAGTCATTAACCTAGACGCAAAACCTGCTGTCCTTGTCTGCTGGCCACATGTTCCTCCCTCAAATCCTGCCTACCACTATGAAAATATTTTGCTTCCCTTGCACTCATTTCTAACTCGGTCTAATCTAATTTTTGTTGGAGACTTCAATATCACAGGCATAAATTGCATGCATCCTCTTCTTCCTCCACCTCATTTTATGAGCTCATGTTTTCTCAGAAACTCGTACAACTGGTTAATCTCGAGGTAATACCCTTAACCAGGTTCTCTCCTGTCCTGATCACACATTATTTTGTCCACAGATATATAGCTACAGATAACTGCAAAAGTGTCTCTAACCACCACCTTAACAATTTTCACCTTTCCTCTCACATCCTCCCCATTAGGATTCCTTCTCATCTTTCCTGAACTATTCTAAAGAATGTCTCAACAACCTTCAAACTCACCTCTCCAATGACAATTTGGAACCCTTTATCCTGCCAAATGATGTGAACTCCATCTGGTGCGTAATTAAAGGTGAGATCTCATTTGCCTGTCACCTTTTTGTTCCAAAAGTCCTTATCCAAACTTGTCTTTTCCCTAGTGGTTTAATACCGAAATCAGATACCTTATCAACAAAACCTGTTCTGTCCATCATCATCTCAAGCTTAAACCCACCAACTATTTTCTCACAAAGCTCCATGGCTTAGAACCATCTCTTCAACCTCTTAATCTATCCTCTAAACTTAACTATGAACATTCCCTTGTCATCACGTTTTCCTATAACAGAGGCAAGCTCTATTGTCACTTAAAGTCTTTAAGTAATCCTTCATTCCCTATCATCTAAGAATCCAAAGTTCTTATATACTGATCCCCAAGAAAAAGCTTGTATTTTCAACCATCCTGATTGATTTTGTTCTTCCTCCACTTGATCTTCTTCCATCTCCTATGGATCAACTCAGTGGCATTACCATTGATTCAGATGTCATTGAATCCTTATCGGCCCTCTACACTTCTAAGGTTCCAGGGCATAAGTCACTAACTTTGAAGTCCTGGGCAAACTCCCTGCTGATTCCTTAATCCATTTCTTCAACTCCTGCATTCAGTCATGCTCACTGCCAGACGAATGGAAAATTAATAACATTATTCCGATTCCAAAGAATAGATATCGCGAAATTCATAAGAAGACGCTCAAAAGTCTAAGGCCAATTTCCCTCTTTTGCCTCCATCTAGTGAATCATACATGCTAACATCATAACATTCATCTATATATCCTCTTCTTTCAAACACAAAATGCTCTAGTCCGAACCAGCTTCTGTCAATTCTCCATTAAGGATCCATGTGATCTACTTTTTCTTGATTTTTAGAAAATCTTTGACTCTATTCTCATCCTGAAATTCTCTATAAACTCTGGTCTCATGGCATTAGGTTCAAAGCATGCCTGCACATTGCTCCCAAGGTTGTTCATCGGATTGGCTCCCAGTTCAATCAGGAGTACCGAAAGAAGTATTCTTGGTCCGCTGCTATTCAAAAATGATAATTATATATCCCAATTCCTCCTCACTATGCACTACGCATTTGCAGATGACACAAAACTAATCAAGCCTATCTCAAATGATAATTTATCTACAAATTTGTAGCAGGACAGCATCTCAATTTCATCATTGTGCTCTACCTGAAAGATTTTGCTGAATATCACAAAATGGGCCATAGTATGATTCTCCTTCTCATCCTCCTCTCCTCCTATGACCTATTTCATTGACAATCCTCTTATCCAATCTGTAGACTCATTTAAGGATCAAGGTATCCTTGCAACCTCTCTTGGTCCAATCACATCAAGTCCATCTGCTTGAAAGCTTATAAAACCCTTCAGCTCATTCATCGCTTCATTTCTCAACATCATTATCCTTGAAATTATGTGGCTCTACATAATTTTAATATGCAATAAGCTATCCTATTGCTCAACATTTTTGAGTGAAAGACAAAATTCGTCCATACTATTCCTCAGATTATAAATCAAGCTCAAACTGCTACCCCTGTTCCTAATTAAATGCATCAAAGCCAACCCCCTTAGTAACTTCAATCTCTACAATTACATTTCATTTTCATCCCTACCCACTAGAGCTTCTAGCGCAAACAGCAATCGACAAAAACTCAGCATAACTACAACCACCTATCACAATTGCTTGATGTCCCTTTGGAATGCACTACCAAAAATAGATTTATCCCTTATCATACCCAAACATCAAGAGGAATATCTTCAACATCTTGTGGAACCATTTCCTTATTAATTTTGATCCCGACTCCCCGTCTTCCTTTCACTTTATTTGTTCATTCTCTTCCTGCTCTGAAATTCCACATTCATAGTTACCCCCTCCCCCCCTCTCCCCAACTAACTTTAATCCCCAAGGCTTCACAGTAACTTGGTGTATGTCCCTCAACAATATTTTCCAGTCATCTTCATCTTCAGTCTTTTAGAACTTGTTATCTTATTACCACTTAGTGCCCCCAATTTTGTAATCGATAATAATAATGATAATTTTAGTTGGTTAAGTGTTTGTTGGCAGCATTTCACCAGTTTGTCCACAAGAAAGTGACTTTGAAAAAACATTACTGAATAGCTGCAGTAACATGACCTTCGGGTTTGAAGAGGATATTCCAAATGTATTGTAATGCAGTGTTCTATTGAATGAACTATGTCTACTCCACTATTGTTGCTAGATCATCCAGATATGCCCATAGGGAGGTGACTGTGGAACCAAACCAAGGATATTGTGGTGAATGTCTACTTTGAGAAGATTACTTTGAGAAGATGAATAATAAGTCAAAGAAGATATTCTCTTCTTCCCATTTGGTTTAGAAAAGAACCTTTGAAGCCACTGGTATGTCACTTTGCAAAGTAGCAGTGTGGTATATATCTACAGATAAAAGGGATGAGCTTTTTAACTTTTATGCTTAGTAACACTAGATCATTGTTGCCCAACTTTCAGGCTTTTAATACAGGTAGCTAGGTGTTCCTGCTAACTCTGTGTAGCAATTACTGGCTGAGAAACTGTTGAGTTTTGGCACCCAAATTGAAGTCTCCCTCAAAGTGTTACAATCAAGAGAGAAGATTTTTGTTGATCAAGATATTGTAAGTCATAAAATTCACTGCATACATGTATATAGCTATATGATCTAACACTCACCTCATTCAATAAGCTTTAAAAACTGGATCGGCCATTCTTTGGTAGGTGGACATTGCTTGTAAAACTACTCAAAGAAATAACAGTATATTTAAAGTCTATTTTTAATGGAAATTTTGTAGGTAGATGTAGCTATGACCAAATAATAATATGAATGATAGGCTTATTATCTGAGAGTAGACTCAACTTATCTCATTCATCTGACTCCATGACTCAGAGAGATTGGGAACCATTCCCGGTCGTCATGGGTGTGGTTGCGGTCGAGCCATTGTACCCAGTCCATCTACTGATGGCTCTGTTGATTGTAAGTGTGTGCATGTAATTCAAAGATATGATAGTTGTATTCCCAATAGGTTCATCCTTCTCAACCTTTCTCGTTCATAGGACTAGAATGGGTGTGAAGCACAGGGAACATTGCGTGCTTGTCAGGGCTGTGGTAGCAGTCGAGCTATTTCTCCTGGCCAATCTGCTGGTGGCTTTATTATCGTTTTGGATCCAGTTAGAGGTTCCTGGACTAAAGGTGAGCCTACCACTACCCCATTTGCTTATAAGTTTACATGTGAGTCCACTTTACATACATACCATATGTGGTGGTGCAAACTTATCTGCTGGTGACTCTTTTACCAATTTTTTAAGGATGATGTGTTGGACTTGCTTGTGATTGATATGATTAATCTTACACCAGTAGCACCCCCTGAGCTCATCCCAGGGGAGATATCACTGTGGAGGTAAGGAAGGCATTTGTGGGTGGACTGTGCATCAGAAGTTTCTCAGTGCAGTTGGCCACGGAAATCTTCATGGACCAAACATCGAAGTGAAAAACAAACAAGGACATAGAGAGGCTTGGAGGAAGCAAGGGATTCAGTCTAACAACAGCTGAAGCAGCTCAGAGAAATGACAGGTATAGGTGGTTCCCAGTTAGGCATCCAGATCTGCAACAAACTACAATGAAAATGGTGTACAATGCTTGGTTGATTTGATTTAAGCTGGATTAATAACTCACTAAGTCCTGATCAAGCACATTTGGTGAGCTTGTCTACAGGTACCTGGTTCATCAGATGATACCAATGCTCTTCTGCAGGCTCACAGGAGGTGGTACCAGAACTCCAACACAAATTTCTTGAGGAAGTTCTGCCAACCGTCAATTTCCATGATACCCTTACAGAACTTACCTGATAGGTTAGCAACACTAAAGCCAGGGAAGTAGTCCATAAGGTAGACAGAAACCTAATGATTCTTGTCACCCAGGGTCGACAGCTACACATGAGTGATATTCTAGCACACCCACTAGGTCTTCTTCCATGGTCACTTATCAAAATGGTGGGGATCTCTGAGAAACACCAACAAGGCAGAGCTGGAAATGAATGTCTCCAGCAGAAACGATCACTGAACTATCAGCATGCATCATAATATAGAAACCAGCCCTGAACTATCAGCATGCATCGTATATAGAACGAGTCTGATAAATAAAAAATGAAAGGCAACAACACAGCTTGGAAATACTGCTTTGTTTTTAGTACCTGTATGGGGGGCAAAAATTGTCCAACAATGAGATTCATAGACATCAATAAAACTTGCTACATGCTGTTTTGGAAATGTCTACATTTATGGAAAATACCAGACAGCATATATAGATCTAGCCAATGAACTAAAATGCACGGACAAATGTCAACTTAAAACCTCACGAATCAGTAAAAAAGAAGAGGAAGAAATACAAACTGAACTGGATGAGGTTGACGATGATAATGAAGACAAAAGAATAACAATGAATATAAACTGCCATTCAAGTCATTCTCGCCAAGATTTACATATCAGTTCTACTTTAATAGCTTGCACAACATTCAGTAATTGAGATACACAGAACACGAGGTATTACAAATTTGGTTTGGCCAACGTCATGTTGTAGTGTTTGAAGCAAAAATAACCAATTGCACAGCTGAAATTTATGCCTTGAAATACATGTAGCTACCTCCCTTTACTTGTAGCAATGAAGACATGAAGATTAGGACAAGCAAGGTTGTACAAATGATTTTAAGAATTGACTATATATGGCACATTGAGCCATTTTCATGTATGTGGGTCAATGACCAGACATGCCATAACTCTAGTGGGAGGTAAATTTTGTATGCAGTATTCGTGAAATATCTGTCTATATTTTAACAAAGAGTATCTGCAGCGAGTCACATACACATGAGAAACATTACTGTAACATTTGGATTGAAAGTGAGATTGAAAGTGACCCCAAGTTTAAACAAAACCACTATGCGGATATCATTATATGGCGACTGTTTATCTGACCTACCTATTTGGCGAGATGTCAAAAGTAAAATGATTGAAGGTCAAAGTAAAATGTTAGTCCAAACTAGAGCATGGGATCCATATGCCAGCCATTTTGTAACATGCTTGATAACTAACCTCTAAGCTACTACTTGACGAGGGGTATATACAGAGCAATAAATTATCTAGGCATAGACCTACTAACAAGAATTTGCTCACACAGGTGGCACCATGACTCCTTTGGATGGACTTGAATCAAAGTCCAGTATGTTTACCCTGGTAACTTCCAATGGAATATTTGCAGCTTAAACTCATACTTTTTGGTATCTACTAATGCTTAACCTCGGTCTCCAGGCTTTAATTACCCTTGTTTGAATTTTGGTTTGTTCTATCTGACCTGATACCTAATTGACCCCATTCTCATATCCTATCACAAAAAGCAGGAATAATATGGCAACCCAGACTGGATTGGTGTGTGCTTCAGGTGATCTCCAAGCAACTATCGTATTCACAATATGGCACACTTGTCACATGAGGTACAAAAAAGTCATTTTATAAAATTCATACAAAATTATAATTATTGGCATGCTTTACTATAGGAATACACAAATATATTAGCAGCAGCATTCAGAATGGCCAATATAATTTATTTTTTTAATTAAGGATCTACACATACAAAAATAACTCGAGGTACTAATAACTATTTTTGTTTCTCACATGCCCAACAAGTTCCATCGGTCGTGCTTCACCCAGTGCTGGTGGCTACGGTGCATGTGCTCACTACTCATCAGAACATCAAGTGGAACTAAATCTTCTAACTTGTGATGATTGACACCAGCATGACGCAAATATTGTTTAATATTCTGCAGGTGACGATTCAATTCCCTCACGAACGGAGAAACACTCACATGGCTGATATTTTTCTTGCATTTCTTCACTTCATCCTTAGTGAGTTGAAGGCCTTGCAAAATTGCTCGTCCATTACCAACAAAAGCTGCCTGCTCTTGCTGAATGCACTGAGAAAAATGACGCAAACGCCCAGGTTCCCCAGTGCAACTGTAGATCTCATCGGCAACTTCGTAGGAAACAGTAATCATGATCAGCTCACCAAGACTTAGAGACGCACCACTAGGCAAGAGAAAAGACAATTGGACAGAAGATTCCGGAGATTCTTGCTCTGGCTGGGTCTTCAGCAAGCGAACTTTACAAAACAGAGGCAAGCAGCACAAGGTGGAAAGAAAAACTTGCCCATAATTGCTAGCCAGGGGAATTTGTGAAGAGCTAGGAACAAGATGGATGTCATCCAGACTCATGTTGACTACACTACCACCTGCACCATCTACAGCCAAGAACTTAGACGAACGCAAAATGGGCATGATGCGGATATCAACAGAACCATATTCGTAGCTTATCTTTCCAGCTGGTTTGATATCCACATGCCGAGTCAGAAGAACAGGTGCCTGCATGGGTCTTTCTTTCTCAAGCTTCCTTAGGTATTTCATCTCCCATTTTAGAAAAGGTTTAGAGGCGACGAAGCATGTACCAGGCCTAAACAGGTGCTTGCCACCATATGTGGTATTCTCTTGCATTTCCAAAGTGGCATCTGCAAGAGAAAGATGCCTCAGAACACCAAGATCACCTCGGTCTGCAAACCTCTCTGAAGTGCGTCCATGTAACCCTGACTCTGGTAGAAATAACAGCATGCTGGAATTCAGCTCTGAAAGGGTCTTGTCACGATAGTCGGTGCCATGGAAGTGCCTTGGGATGTCAACACTAAGCAGCAATTCGAGTTTGCAGTGAGGGTAGAGAATCATCTTGCCACTGTACTTTCCTTCCCATGTCACCTGATGCCGAGTGTTTGTCCTGGACTCCACAGACAAACCACTATATCGATTGGTATCCCAGAAGTCGACCGACACCATCAGGATCTCAAGGATCCTCTGCCAATAAACAAACTCTTTCCTTGTTATAGATTCATCCGTGATCATGAGAATGTCGGCCACAGGATCAGAAGGAATGTAAAATGGCGTCACACGTATTTTCTCAAAGTTGTACTCGATCAACTTATCTCTAAGATAGAGGTCTGCCTGCCAATGACAGCGATCGAATAGCTCAGCACGACTTTCCATCTGAACGTTAATTTGGACATTAACCGTCTGTCCAGATGGTATCTCATGAAATTGAATGTACATGGAGTCTCTGATGTTTGGTTCGTATGTCACTGTATAGGGAACATTGCTAAAGCCCACATTAGCTGAACCTACTGGGATCAATCGAGCATCCATATGTAGCTGTACTACCACTTTCCCACCAGAGCCAGCACATGCACCATATGGCATTGTAGATATGTTCTGAACTCCAATTTCAAGTACTGATACTTCACCTCTCCCGAGATTCTCAGAACATCGCAGATACTCTAGTTTGACTGGGTATTGAACAACCAGCTCACTTTCAAGAAACGACTTCTCAAAAGGACGACCGATCAACTCAGCTCGAGGGTGGAACTTAGCAGTGGAAACAAATGGTTCCGAGATGTTGGGTTGAGGCTGGTCAAATATCCTTCCATAAAAGGTGATAGGAATGACATAAGACTGACCAGGGAGCAAGTACGCACTCGGCAGGTCAAATCTGGTGGGTTCAAATTTGACAGTCTTTGTGGATGGCATGAACATAGATGCACCATCTGGAAGAGGCAAACCACCCCTGTTGGCTACAGTCACCGAAGAAACTAAGATGCGCTCATTGGGCTCGAATATTCCATCGTCTATAGCAGAGACTACATTGAAGCTGGTCACCTCCAAGTCATATCTGGTACCAGCCTGGTACAGAACTCCACCCTCAGGGTGACTGATTACCCATAAAATACCACCATTATTAGCTGGGTTACCATTAGTTCCACGTACATTGTCACTCCCCTTTGACCCTGGAAACCCATTTGTACCCTGAAATCCACCTCTTCCTCCCGATCCACTGGAATAGTAGGTAGTTCGACCATCGCGATTAGAACGGCTGCCTCCACTTCCTCCCCGTCCTCCACGCCCACCTGCACCACCTGCCCCACCTGATCCTCCAGCTCCCCCAATTCCACAACCACCTCCCACACCAATTGAACCACACATGCAGTCAGCATCCACCAGCATTAACAAAGTTGGATCGACTGTTTGGAGAACACACACACCACCGAACCCTGCATATCCCCCATCTCCACCTCTGCCACCCGGGCCACCTGGACCACCAGCACCACCATTACCTCCGCTCCCTCCAGGACCACCATTTCCACCTCTGCCTGAAGATGAGCTATGTCCATGGTACCCCGTAGCCCCCTGTCCTCCATACCCACCAACTCCACCATCACCTCCATCTCCCCCCCTGCCACCATGGCCACCATTTCCTCCACGACAGTTGACCAAGACTATCTCTTCTGCTTCATTTCCACCTAACTTGGCCACCAACTGACATGAACCATTAACATTCAGCTCATCCGCATTGCCACACAGATTCAAGATCATGTCGCTAGCTTCAGTGGCATCTATGCCTCTAGTTCCATTCATTCCTGTTCCCCCATAACCGCCTGGTCCACCAGAGCCTCCACTTGCTCCAGAACCCAAACCGTTGATCCCAGGAAACCCAGTATTTCCTGTAGCACCTTGAGCTCCTGCAAGACCATGGTTACCATGAATACCACATGCATATATCACAAACCCATGCGGCCTAGAGAGAGCACGTGCTGCAGTGACCTCAATAATTTCCCTCTGTTGGCATATGCCAGTTGGTATGAAAGATTCACGTATGCGATCTCCATGTGCTAAAGTAAGCTTCTCCACCACTGGGAGAGGCTTGGGAGGAGGGCGTGGGTCGTCAAAGAAAGTGATCCTCTGGATGTGATCCAGAAAGAAGTATGTCCCCAAATTTGGCTCCCACAGAGCTTGCAGTCCAGGTTGCAGACCCACTTCAGAGCCATATCCGATGCTTACAGGCAACAGTACAGGTGGGCCTCTTGGGGGTCGATATGTGTCGTGCCATGGCCTCCGGAAGACCTTCGGTAGAGGGGCATTGGGATCATACATTGGTATGGCAGATCCTGGATATGTAAACTCAGCACAGAGATCTGATAGTTTTACACCCGTGTCTTCCTGGAAGTAGAATCCTAAAGGAAGTTGTTGGATAGTAGCTTCATAGCTGGGAGGGCCATCTACAGCAGAGTCTGTCGCTTCACTAGGAGGACCTGCAATTTTGGTGTGGCCATCGAACATCTGCTGTCGTTGATATAGCTCATCTTCCGATGGGTGGAGAACATCCCACAACCCATGAGTAGCCTCTACAACGATAGTTCCATCAGTTTTCTTGGAAAACAAACCATCCACTTCACAGCCCAATGAAGCCATGAATTTCCTCATAAAACGAGCATCACCAGCTCTGAACCGACTCAGTTCTTTACCATTTTCAATATCAACGAGACGAAAACCCAAGAAATCCTTACTTTTAGGATCACTGGAGAGAGGCTCCACACGAAAGTTTGGATTTGAAGCGTCGAAGGATAAAAGGCTGGACTGTCCTCTCGTGCCAAATTTTTGTACTTCATGATTGTCAACTCCTGTAATAAGAAATTTATTGCATAATTATTTTTAAGAACCTGCTTAGTTATGACAAGACTAAACCACACAGGTAATTAGTGAGAGGTGTGGTTAGACCTTCACCTCCTACAGCCTCACTGCATGCAATTGTTGGATTCAAGTGTTTAAATCAATGTGCATAGGGATGACCACACCTGCATGCAGGCAGAATTAGACGATACACACTGTATGTATAACTATGTAGTCTCCAGGGGTGTATTTAGGGGGGGGCGGGGGGGGGGGGGGCATTCGCCCCCCCCTTGTATCATTCTCGCCCCCCCCTTGAAATTAGAGATTTTTTTTTTAATAATGTCAAGAAAGATGTATATAATACAAGAAAGGTGTAATAAGCTTATGATATCAGGTTCAAATGATAGGAATGTCAAACTGAGGTTCTTCTTGGTTTTCTCTGCCATACGTCCACAATCTCTTCAAGGTCGCTCTCAGAGAGTACTTCTGGTGCCTCTATAGCAATCCTCATAAGGTGAGAAAGGCTGCAGTCACTTAGAGAATTACGCAAACGAGTCTTGATCATCTTCATCTGTGAGAAGCTTCTCTCCACAGAAGCAGTAGAAACTGGAATCGATAAGCAGATGGAGGCAATCTTGTGCAAATTGGGAAACATGGCCTTGAGCATGTCGTTTGAAACAAGTTCTTTCAGCTGTGATGCAGTAGTATCCCGTGGTTGCTTGACTAACAGCTGGCGGAATGTTTTCCACTCTGTAAGTATTTCAGTGGAAATCATGGCTGTCTTCACTGTTTCTTCTCCATCCAATGTTTCTGCATCTCTATCTTCTCCGTAGTGAGCAATCAGTTTCTCAACAGACGTGTCTCCATAAGTGGGAAAAGATACTGAATCTGGTTTTGGAACTTTCCGTGGATCGAATATAGACAATGCTGATACAACAGCGTTGGATGAAGAAAATCGGCTTGTTATGTTGGCCTTTAAATCAGCAACAAAAGGCTTACCAACAACATTCTGGAACGAAAGTATTTTATCAGCGTCAATAGACACCTTTGTAGATGACTTCAAGTCTTCAACGTTTTCAAGAAGCTCCAACACCCAGTTCGCTCCAGGCAAAACTGCATCATCCAAGGATTTAACAGTAGCATCAACAAGGAATGATATCAACGAGAGGTCAAGCTGCTCTGCCTGAAGTGCTTTGCTGAGCTTGGCTACTTGTGGTAGAGTGAAATCAAGCAAATATATAGCTGCAATCGTAGACAATTTGCAGAGGGCACCATGGATTCCAAGAGCTTCTGGCTCGTGGGACGTCTCGTAGATGTTCCCAATGGTGATTACAATTGCAGAATAACTTGCTTTGACAGCTTTGACACACCTTTCATGTGCCAGCCAGCGTGTGTCAGATGGCTTGATCACTTTCATTTCTGGAAGTTCAAGAACGTGCTGTACCTCCTTCAGACACTCTGCTCGCTTGGGGGAATTGCGAAAATGCTTCCAAAGAGTAGTCAATGTTCTGTAAACATGAGCAATTCCAGGAGTTTTATTGGCAGCTTGCACACAAGCCAACTGCAGTAAGTGACAGTGGCAGTGTATAAACAGAGCGTGAGGAGTATGTTTCTTGATACGTGCCTGAACCCCGGTCTTTCGTCCAGAAAAAGTTGCAGCTCCATCAAATCCCAATCCAACTATTCTTCCGACTTGTAGACCTTTCTTCTTTAAACAATCGATGAGATTAGAATAGATGGTCTCTGCATCAGCCTTCTTCAATGGAATAAGCTCCAGAAAGCACTCTACTGGTACACCATCTTCCTCCCAGCGGCAAAACACAGACAATTCTTCTACGTTGGTGACATCTGTGCACTCATCTGCCATGAGGCTGTACATAGGTGCCTTTTGAAGTCGCTTCAGAATCGACTCCTCCACCCATGTCCCCAATGATTCGATGAATTCAACCACAGCCACTCTTGATGTGTACACAGCATTTCTTGGTGCAGTTTCTAAGAATTGCTTCAAATGTTGGCTGCCACATCGAACCACCACGTCAACCAGCTTCTCAAATTTTGTCGAATGTGCAACTTGTTCTTTCGTAAGAAAATGAGTGAGTAGGATCAGGCACTTCACTGCAGCTCTGTTCTGAGCTCTTTTGCGAGCTAAAACATTCTGGAGTTGCTGTACAACTGTTCCACCTTTGGCTGCTCCTTTAGCTGCAAAAAGAGCTTGAGTTGCATGGATATGGAAGTCACTTCTCGCATCTCGCATGAGCTTTCATTTTTTCAACAGCTTTCTTCCAATTTCTGCAAGGTTGTGTGACCCACACTCCTCCAGTACGCTGCAGACCAGATTGCTTGCAAACCTTGCAAAAGGCACCATCGCTATCCTCGTCATAATAGAGCCAACTGAAATCTTTCTCCCAGCTCTTAGAGTATTTTCTCTTCGTGGATACAGAAGAGCGGTGTTTGTTTTGCTTGCTTTTCTTTGAAGGTGGAGGACTAAGGCTAGGACTAGATGCCTCGACATGCTCAGAGCTATCTGTTCTGCTATCTTCGCTATCGCTGCTATTAGCATGAGAAGAGGCTTGAGAAGTACTTGCAAAGTATGAGCGAATATCCATATTAATATGAAGAGAAATCAGCTAGTAAGGTTTCTTTTATAGAGACTTTAAGACCATGACATAATGGACTGAGTTAAAAATACTGAGAGAGAGTGGGAAAGAAGGAGGGAACTGAAGAAGTGACAAACCTACAAAGGAGAACACGTGGTGGTGTGTGATGACTTTAAGACCATGACATAATGGACTGAGTTAAAAATACTGAGAGAGAGTGGGAAAGAAGGAGGGAACTGAAGAAGTGACAAACCTACAAAGGAGAACACGTGGTGGCGTGTGATGACATCATGTCTAAGATTAGACTTGAAGACCATGACATAATGGACTGAGTTAAAAATACTGAGAGAGAGGGAGTGGGAAAGAAGGAGAAACAAAAGAAGTGACAAACCTACAAAGGAGAGCACGTGGTGGTGTGTGATGTCATCGTGTCATGACACATGCTCTCCTTTTTCCAAGCAGCTACAATATCATGAGAAATATATACAGTCTAGCCATAGTTCGGTATAGCATAATGCCATTGGTAGTCAGTCAAAATAGCTATCCTCAGACATTGTAAAAGCAAAAAAAAATATGGGGGGATCTTCCCCCCAGACCCCCCTTTTACGACTTATGAACATGTTAAGAAAATATTAACAAAAATTAGGGCACCAAGTGACCAACCATTTCCACCCCCCCCCCCCCCCCCCCTAGAGAACTAGAGAAAAATTGTGTATGAAACCTGTTGTCCATGATTTTGTAAGAAAATGCATGGAATGCAACATAATTCGATTTCACAAAAGCCCACCTCCATTATACGAGTGACAAGTGACTATATCTAATCTATATATGCTGATTGCCGTAGCATGCAACTTCAGCAAATATTTAAGATGGAATGTTGTACTAAAGATTTTAGAAAAAGTGCATGCCATCATAAGTAGCAGCTATATATACAGTTAGTACTGCAAAAATACCTGTGGGTAAAACACTTTCGTACTACACGCGGAAGCCCAGGGTGCACGTCCCCTTTCCGCACCATCCAGGCTCTCCGCCCCCCCTTATTTTTCCATATCTCAAGTTCGCCCCCCCTTGGCAAAATTTCTGTATACAACCCTGAGTCTCAATTAGCTGACCCTTTCCTCTATTGCAATGAGTATGGGGAGGGAAGAGGTCTGATATAAGACATTACAAATACCAGACTATAGAATGCACCCAATGTTGGTACATTTGTAGTCATGCATGCGGCATATATGTGCAGTCTAATCTCAGGAAGAGGGAGACAAGTTGATGTCAGGTTGGTTTCAATAGTTATTTTTAATGTTGTAACCAACCTCCCCCCTCCCCCCCCCCCCCCCCCCCCTCCCAGAGGTTCACCTGTGACAGAAACACTGAGATTGGACTCCTACGGCAGTAATGCGAACATTTCCCTCCTCCAAAAGGTGAAGGGTTACCTGGCATTTTGGAAATGTGCCAGACTTTTCACCCTCCTACATGGTAAAGGATTTCTTATTCTCTTGCCAAATCTACCTCTGCAAGAGGTAAAAGGTAAAACTATGCTCTACGGCAACATGCCACACATTCCCTTCTCCCAAGTGGTAAAGGGTTGGCATCTGCATGAGACTACCATAGACAATGATAGTAAAGCATTCATGTCTTGTTTCCCCCCCCCGCTCACTCTATGTTTACAACTCTGAAAACCAATACTCCCACATTTACTAAACCACTCAAAAGGACAACAAATTTATCACTTGTTTCTACATCTATACCGTATTTCTGGTAACAATAGAAAGTAACTAATAGGTACAGTGCAGTATATAGGAAGATAATTTAATCAAACACATAAACAGCAACCACGCTAGAGAATTAAAGTGTAAGAGTTTACTTCCGAGTTAGCAAGTGCTAGCATTAGTAGTGCATTATTATGCAGTGTGTGATCTGCAATCACTATTTATGGAAAATCACTATTTATGGATAACACATCATTATTGTTGGGTTATGCAGTTTGAAATCAAAGGATGTGTTTAAATAGTAATGTGACATTCGTATTTAGATGCCAAAATGGAAGTAACATCCACACCAATGTGTGCTTTTGTATCACTAGCATTCCAAAAATAACACAAGCAAAGAAAAAAGTTGTTTTTTTTCTCTTGTGGATAAGCTACTTAGCTACAGACTTCAAGGAGAATTGCACTGTAGAAAAGGAAGAGGATAGAGCTAAGAGAAACTTTGTACTATCAAAAGACGATGCTCCATTAACCCAACAAGAAAGGAAAAAAGGCATCCCCCTAGCTATGACAGGAATTGTTGGTTCAAACCTAGTGAGCTGTATGCATTACAAACACTTTCTAGCAAGAACAGTAATTCAGTACCTAATGGTGGACAAGTTTGAATATAAAGGAAACTTCTTAACCAATCATGCTTGAGTTTTGTGCTAAATATAAAGTTGCCTTAGCACCGTCCAAACACCAGAATGCTGGCCTAAGCATTGTCAGAGGCTAGTGCAGACCACTCACTACACCAGCTTCTTGCCACACATGACACATCGTAGTGTATGACAATCATGTATGCATTCATGTGTTGTACGAGCTACAGCTAGATAATGGTTACCATGGGAAAACAGCAACTGCAGTATATGTAATATAGTGAAACTAAAATGTCTTTTCTCAGTGGGTTAATCTGAGCAGAAGACATTGTCCAGTGGGGAGTTTGGTTGGGGGAGATTTGTCATGAACAGTGTCTTAAGGCAGAGTGGAAATCTAAATCTCGTGTGAACAAAATGATAAAAATTCACTTGATTTTCACCCCCTCCCAGTAAAACCATGCTTGGCTGCCCAGCTAATGTGGAGTACGTGTCTTTTCAAGTCTGACAGGCATTGCTTCTCAAGAGTACGATCCTTTCTGGTGTTGTTCCACACACAGAGTTATGAAGCATATGCAGCATCCACTGTGGGCATGGCTGTAAAAAATGTCTTGCATAAGACAGTATGACCAATTGCTCAATTCTAGACATCTAGCATACAGTCAGTCTGCTAGAAGACAGAGCAGTAAGCTGAGTAACTGACTTGCAAAAAGTGATTGTCAAATGTACACACACGTTTTAGGACTTCATAACATGGAGGATGAGCCACATGTGTACCTGCAAAACATCTGCTTCTGGAAGAGTGTCCAATGGACAAGAAGAAATCTGCAACTACATCTTCATGGGGTGAGAGAGAAGTTGACCATATAGTATACTTACAATGACTTTCAACTTAAATTTGCTCATGATTACAAGTCCTACCTAATCAATATTGGAAGGACAGTTTCAATAGGAACTATGGTTACTCTTATTAACTCTTTCACCGTCGGATTTACACAGGATTTAAAAAAAACATGACCATGGTATATAAAATAAATACCAGGTCAGGGTTGCACTAAAGTCCCTAGCAACCATGGTTGATGGGATAGCATTGGGTTGATAAACATTGTGGTCGACAATTGATTGCCAAGCAACTGACCACAAGATATGAATATGATTATCTAATTAGGCCTATGATAATCTCTGGAATGGCCAGCTTATGTCACTGAAGGAGAGAGAGCAGCTGTTGTAGACACTGGTGGAATAGCAGCACAGGCTGTCCAGTATCCATCATGTTGTCTGTATGTACATACAATAAAATCTTATTGCATGGGTGCATGCACAAGCTATCCCTTCTGCTACCAAGTAAAAAAAAGAGGCCCCACTTAGCTACTAGAAAGCTAAATCTTTATCCATAGCTAGCTAGAATCATGACAAACCTTAGTATCCTTGTTCATCACTTCCTTCTTCATAATCGGAGAGAAAAACATCGTGATCAGCTGTAGCACTACAATCAGCTGGCCGGCAAGCAGACGCAACCACAGTAGCAAAGAATTAACTGTTCCACAGCTAGATTTTCTCTCTTCGAGGTACGCATGGATGCCATCACCTTCTACATCGCTGGAAGAATCCTCATAGATGTCAAAGTCGTCGTCTTGAACAAGAGCAAGGACCTTTTCAATTTGGAGAGACAGTCGTTCAGCCATTGTGCGATTGAAATAATGAATAATTTTTTTCCCTAGTTACCGTGTACATACGGTCACGTTATTTGGTGCATAAATAGAGTTTAAATCAGGCTATTTTATGATATAAAATATACGGTTTGATCTTTTACTATTGCGACGCTAGATCGCTATGCGCCAAAAGTCGCTTGTGACGGATTGCGACGCTAGATCGCTATGCGCCAAAAGTCGCTTGTGACGGTTGGAGGGTCCTTTTCTGGCTGATCCTCTGAAAGATTGTCTACTGAGGCACCTATTCTCATGAAAAACACTTGGAATCCATTCGTGTTAGAGAAAGAAGGCATTCCTGGATGGATTTCTTGGCTGTGAAGTTTTGTTGTAGATCTATTCCAATAGTTTTTTCTAACTTCAATGAAGCCAATTCAAAGCTTACATAAAAGAAGCTCTAGCTATTGAGCTATGCACAGCTAGAAGGGAGGTTCCAAAAAGAGGGGCAGTTCGATTGAGACTGACCACCAGAGATGGGGTCAAATACATTGCAAAATATTTAAATACAAATATTATTTTTTTTTGCGATTTCTAGATTTCTAGTTCAAATACAAATACTTTTCAAATAAAAATACTTTTTCAGAATAAAATTTTTTTTTTTTTTTTAAACAAGAACAAAAAAGGTTGTTTTGTTTTGAAACAAATGACTATATTGGATTGACCTCTTGGGGGGTGTAACCCACAAACTCATTAATTATTCATGAGCGATCTACTACCTACCATAACTTGTCGTTCCACCCCCTATCCTTAATTTTGGTGCCAAAAGAAAACTTAGTTCAAATGCTTTCTAATGGTATGCTTTATGTTTATTTTAAACATGTATAATCATGTCCCACTAAAACACCCTCAACTACAGTGTTGCCAACACTATAGTTGACTACCCATGGACCCATTCCCTTGGACCCATTCCCTAGTATGGAAATACTGTAGTAGATTAGCATCAATTAGCATCAAAGCTTGTTGTTGTTTTTAAGCGGAAAGGAAAGGTTAGCCACAAAACAACTGGTCACTACACTGGTAGGCCAGGCTTGTGGTCTACATGTAAAGGCCTGTCCACACTGCACACCGAATGCGCGTTAGATCTCAACGAATGCGCGTTCATTGCGTCCACACTGAATGCGAATTAGATTTCTTGGACCTAACGCGCATTAGGTCCAGTCCACCTCGATAGGTGGTTTGAGTCGAGCCAGAGCAACAAATCCAAGCGTAAAATTAATTACGCGGGTGCGCGTTAAAAGATAAACAGAATCATTATGAAGTTGTAGCTGATTCCCACCAGTGCTTACTGCGTGGCTTGCACCAAACCTGGCGCACAGATGGATGCTGGTAGTCAGCCATCATTGCCACAATCAAAGGACCTATAGCAGGCAAAGATCAAGCTAAATACTATTATAGCTAAAATAGACTTCGAAAATTTTACCGCCGCAGCCTTCTTTTATGGAGTTCATGGAGCGCCATCCGTCTACTGTATTGCCTTTTTCTATTTATAAATCCTTCTCCTCTGCAGCATATGCTTCCTTCGCGTCTGTTAGGTATCTCGTCCATAACAGAACAACTAACACCGTATCCATTGTGCATTGTGACGTGGGTGCAGTTTTCTTGGAGGGGGAGTGGTTTTTATGCGCGTTTGGTTTATTGTCATGTCAGTGTGGACGCGACGTCATGACTGGACGCGCATTGAGACTCTCTTGGTAGCTAGTGTGTCTCGATGCGCATCCAGTTATTGTGCAGTGTGGACAGGCCTTAAGTGGGTATTACATGAGACTCAATCACTCCAAAACTGATTTTTCTTTTAAAACATAGAGAGTAAAGAAAGAGCTACAAAATGATGTATAATAAAGCACTTCTCCTAAAACATTTAACAAACATACAAGTGTTCCTAGATTCGGAAATCACATTATTAGTTTGGGTAATGTCATTGGGCCACCAACACACACTTTCCTCGATACTATTGGTACTCATGGCTTTTAGGATTAGTCATAGGCAAGGTGAATCTCTTGGAGATTTGGGGCTTTGAAAAACCGGCCACAAACAAACAAACAAGGGAGGGGAACCAAGGGAGTTGCTGGACTTACACAAACATGGCTTTCAAAAAAGCCGGTTAGACAACAACAAAAAACAGAAACACTTCAATGCCCGCCAGGCACATAATCCCCTGCATCCAGTTCGTCATCGAGAGTTACTCGGTCCAGCTTCATCTGTTGCCTCCTCTTCTTCGCCAGCACTTTCCCTTTGAACTCTGCCATCCATACCCGTGCATCATCAGTGCTGTCCAGGTACTTGCAATTAGTCGGCCCACAGTTGAAGTTGAGCCATTGCAACAGCCCCCTCAGTGCCCCTTGACCAGAGTTGAAGGTGAATACTGCCAGGTCCACAGCAATCCCCACCACTACAGCAGAAAAAAACTCGGTCTCGGAGCACCTGTTCCAAATGAGGCTGTTGAACGACTCATTTTGGTTTTCAGTCGCACCGAGCATGAAGTGCATCATGAGGGCATCAGAGGAGAGGTCTTGGTAGACCTTCCTGGTCTTGGTAGACCTTCCTGGTGAATGGAGCAATCTCTGGGTGGATGGCGGTGTTGTGCTTTGGTGGTGGCTCTCCAGTTGCTTCTGCCCACCTGTGCTTGCACCAAGAGGTGCTCCCACTGGGACAGAGGTGGTGCTGGGGGTTAGCATCGGTTGAGCTCGAGTGGAGGAAGGTGGCCATCACAGCGTCCTTCATCCCTTGCACATCACCAACGTGGGAACGGGTGGCTGGCCTTGCCGTAATACTTTTGGAGCTTCTTCATGAGTGGCACAGTGAGGCGACCCCTCCCTCCCATCCTTACTAACTGGCCACCGATTCTTCGTTTGCTTGTCCTGCTTGGTGGAGAGAAGGTGCTTGTACATCCTCTTTTGGACGTGACCAACACACTCATGCTTAGTAACTGGATGGCCGGCACCATAGGGATTGGCTGCGACAATCCTGGAGTATGTGGAGGCATCACCGTCTGAAATCATCGAGGTATATCGCAGCTTATACCTCTCCTCAGACCTTTTCCAGATCTTCAGTGCACCTTCAGCTTCCATTGCACCTGAAGACCCGTAATAGTTTGCCTCACACACAGCCTGGTGCCCTTCCCACCAGTCCACAAACACTTCAGAGGTGGGATGAAGGTGGCGCTTACTGTGGCACATCCCACACCACTTGCTGAGGTCCTCAGTGTCAAGAACCTGGCCAGTGTCCCATGAAGCCACAACAACCACACCGAAGAGGGACTGGTGACCTCGCTTTTGCCGAGTGCCGTCACACGTGACCTTCACATCAAGGGTCTCACCATCCTTGGCCTTGTGCTCTTGGCAGAGGTGGGCTGCTGCAGCTAACATGCTGGGGGAGACCCATAATCCCAGCAAAAGGTGGCCATTTCTACCCTTGCCAATCATCCTCGCCGCAACCACTGACCTATATGTTTTACAGCAGTAGAAGACAAGTTAGCGAGTGGAAAAATTAAAAAATTATTACCTGATGTTGACCTGAAGATCATCTGGGGTGTAGGGGTCTATGATGTTCGATGACTTGCCACAAACGGTGCAGCAGATAGCCATCTTGACCACAAACTCCTTCCGGCTTCTCCTGTCCTCGGTGACAGTGAGAGGAGTGCCACAACAGGAGAAGGCACTGACTGCCTTCATCAGGGAACTCATCCTGATGAGGTGGTAGTCCCCTGTGTTGTCCTCAGGAGCAGCTGGTACAGCGTAGCAGGTGAGGTGGAAGATGACCCTGGCTGAGTGGAAGGCCATGGCTGAGAAGCAGAGAAAGGACCTGCCTGAGGTGCCTGGGCCTCCCTAGCCAGAGCTATCTTCTTATGAGACCTGCTGCTGCTAGCTAAAACTGGTGTACCTGGAGCCTGAGATGAGGTGGGCGTGGTGGATAATGAAGTGGCAGAGAAGAGAGTGAGAGCTGGTGTTGAAGAGGAGGGAGTGAGAGCTGGTGTTGAAGAGGAGGCAGTGAGAGCTGGTGTTGAAGAGGAGGGAGTGAGAGCTGGTGTTGAAGAGGAGGCAGTGAGAGCTGGCCATGAAGAGGAGGCAGTGAGAGCTGGTGTTGAAGAGGAGGGAGTGAGAGCTGGTGTTGAAGAGGAGGAGTGAGAGCTGGTGTTGAAGAGGAGGGAGTGAGAGCTGGTGTTGAAGAGGAGGGAGTGAGAGCTGGTGTTGAAGAGGAGGAGTGAGAGCTGGTGTTGAAGAGGAGGCAGTGAGAGCTGGTGTTGAAGAGGAGGCAGTGACAGCTGGTGTTGAAGAGGAGGCAGTGAGAGCTGGTGTTGAAGAGGAGGGAGTGAGAGCTGGTGTTGAAGAGGAGGGAGTGAGAACTGGTGTTGAAGAGGAGGGAGTGAGAGCTGGTGTTGAAGAGGAGGGAGTGAGAACTGGTGTTGAAGAGGAGGGAGTGAGAGCTGGTGTTGAAGAGAAGGGAGTGAGAACTGGTTGAGTAGCTGGTGCAGGAGATGGAAGAAGAAGTCCCAGGGAAGGTCTCTGGCCCTTCAATTGCCATAGAACACCTTGGCACACTTCTTTTTCGAGTAGTCCTAGCCTTGTCAGACATTTTTCACTAGCATGTGCAGTAAAAAAAAATCACAATCTTATGCTCAATTAGAATAATTAGATTCTGCTTGGAGTGGGCTTCATTTTGAGACTAAAATCAAGTGTATAGGCCAGAGTGTTGCAGAGATATGGCTTACCTAACTATCCTGAAATTCACTGGTCTTCGTCACAAAGATTGAAGATTGAAAGGTATGGAGTGCTTGGATAAAATCCACATAACTCAATAATGGATCATTCAAATCGCTTCATATTTGGAAGACGGCTTTATAACAGATGTTGTGCAATAATATAAGCAACAAAACAGAAAAACCTTTTTTTTATCAAAAAATGAGTTCCATCCCCCTTAAAAAAGAAAGGAAGCATATTGATCACATGTCGACCACAGCCAGTTAGATGACCCTTTACCATTTAAAATCAATTCCACCAATAAATTATTGTATACATGTATACCCCTTTTGATTTCAAATGGTAAAGGGTCATCTAACTGGTTGTGGTCAACATGGATATAGTACGATTACCAACCTAAAGTGGGATCCCAAGCCAGCATTATTATGGGAAAGCTCTATTGCTGATATACAATACGGTCAGTTTTTTTACCGTCGTCTAACTACAAACTATGAATATCATTATTTAACCTTTAACAATATTCTTTTTGCATCATTTTTTACTATATAGTAATTATTTGTTATTGTTGTTTGAACATATGTATGAACATATGTAGAGCTATAAGAATGTCCACAACATAATATTTGAATTTTTGTATATATGCATTCTGTCTTCTTACAAAATATAGACCAGGGCTCACTCTTTGCCATCATGTACCACACAGCTGAATATGATTATTCTTGACATTGTATAATCATATACATTGTTATAATTGAGTTATAATTGAGTTGTGAGAGGTGGAGAACAAGGAAGCAAAAGAGAAGCTAGTTCTCCAAGATCATCATCCATCATCAAATTTATAAATGTAAAATACAAAATAAAGTCCAGAGGTATACTGGGAAGCTAGCTATAGGCACTACCCACGTCTTACCCTACTGCCTTTGACAACAAACAGACTAATGCTATAGCTAGATCCTATTTACAAACCCGAGAGGTCTTCTTATCCATGCCTTCCTTGTCAGAGACAAAGCACTCACTTTTTGCTGTAGTGCTAAGCTCATCCACTCAAGTTCCAACAGTTTTTATCATCATGATGGCAAGATACAAGTCATAAAATACCAAATAGTATCCTCTGAACCCAGCATGTTCGGGACAAGTCCTTGAGTTGAACTCTTTTCTCTGCAGATGAAACTGATTCAATAACATGCTCAAAAAAATGCTGATGCTTTGAGGAATACTTTAAAAACTTTGCAATTTCTAAAATAACACCATTGGCATTTCTGTTATTGGAATTGAGCATGCTTTCATAATATCAAAATTAAACTGGTGACGCTGGCAGTGAGTATGTAAAGCTAAATGGTGTACTTGACAGATCCTTGCCTGAACACCCACATTGCTGGAAGACATACTGGCTGCACCATCATAGCCTTGACCTCTACAGAAAGCGATATCTATGTCATGTGCTTGAAGCCAAGAAAAAAGAGCAGTTGAGATGGAATCACCTGTAATACGTTCTACAGTAATAAAATCAAGAAATTCTCCTCTAATTTGTTTCTCAGATCAACAAATTGTATCACTATTGAAACCTGCTCCAAATTAGCACAATCTGTTACCTCATTTGCTAATATGGTGAAATACTTGGCATCTTTTATTTCTTTAATAATCTTATTCCAGATTGTGCTATATACCTAATATGGAGATCATTTCATTTTGGAAAGTCATAGAGGTACACACTGCATTTCGAGGTGCATTTTCCAGATGTATGCGCAGCACCTCGTCCATCTTAGCCCTAAATTGGACCAGTTCAATAAAGTTACCTTTATTATCGAACTCAGTTGCTGTAAAATCATCTCTATGACCTCGAAAAGAAAGACCTTGCATTGCACAAAAGCAAACACACTCCAACAGTGACTTTACCACCATTGTATTTCAAGCCACTTGCTCCTCATGTTGCTTGCGAGCATGCAACCATCATTCTGGGTTGGTGTAGCAGAACATGAACCTCTGAAAGCAACCCTTCTTGTCATTGAACCATGATGGTATTGATGATCTTCATGGCTAAGACAGGCTTGAAGACTGCTTAGTCCAGACCTGAAAAGTCTTTGTTACAAAGATCCCTAACTTTTTCTGCCTAATGTCGCTAGGAGCAAAAAAAGCACAAGCTTTATAGTAGACACCATCTTGAGAAATGCTGTAATGCACCCATGGATGACACCTAACCCACTCAATTTTAAAGCGATTATTGATGCCATAAAAATTCTTAGCGGGATAATTTAGAATCTGATGATGTTAAAGTTTAATACTTTGTGATAGGTGATTTAAATTTCCACTTTCTAGCAAAATGCCAATATCGAGATAGGCAGTAGGAGGGAGGGGAGAAAGAGGTGGAAGAGAAGATGTCACACTTGATGAACTAGGTTCAGGATCCAACTGGGCTGATTCAGTTTGAGGGGAAACTGCAGTAGGTTGATTCACTGCATAGGTAGTTGGTGAATATCTATATAGAGAGTCTTACAGTTGTCCTCTGAGGACTTCTTTTTCTCTAACCAAGTACCCAGAGAAGTTTGACCAGCAGATCTCTTCATGGCTGGCTTAATTTCAAGAACCAAGTTCCACACCATGCAAAAACAGGGGCAGGGCTAGACATCTGCGCAGCATGGCTATTGACACACCCACACACACCCACATGCAGCTCTTGCTTGCAGCAAGTATATAGCCTCGCATGCACAGACCCTTTACCAACCGGCAATAGGCACATGAACTGAGAAGCATAAGAATCAGACTCAGTGAGTGCTTTTGAGTAAATTAGAGTTATGGCTGGAGGAGGGTTCTTAAGAACCCAAAGAACCACCCTGGATCCACCACTGGGTCTCCATAACGGTATGATAATTATATGGTATGTTCATTCACTTATCAATCTGGTTTTACTCATTTCCAGCATCTTAACAATTGTAACGCTGCCTATTTCTTTAGGCAAGTCTATTAATTTTGTACCAGTTTCTCCTATAACTGTAAAGCTATACCTATTCCTCACCAGGTACAATTTTGATCCATTGTTTCTTCCACCTTTTCAAGATCTTGGTCTTGCGGGTAAGGTATCCCTCACAGCCTTGTATAAGGCCTTGTTGCAGAGTAGGTTGGGGGCCAACCTCTGCCACTTGTACGAGATGAGGAGCGGGGGGAGCAGCTGCGATTTCAGCTGCCATCGTTAGAACGGTACTCAGTAAATTGCTCCGTAGTAGTAGTGAGGTCGCAAGATGGTACCACGCCTAATAACTACACCCTATTTAGGCACACATAAACACTTCAAGTGTCTCTCGCGGTTCTAGGATCACCTTAGGTTTTGCACACATCCGATCATTCGATATTAATTTACGGCTGCAGGGTCAGAGGCTTGGTTCGGCACTTGTTTCAGGCTAAAGCCATAACCCAATGGCGTGGGAACTGATAAGCCCGCTCCCTGGGGGGGGGGAGGGGCTCTTTTTTTATAGACAGTCAAAGTCCGGGACCTCAAAACCTGCATGCCCTGAGTTCTCTGCAGTTCTATCTCCTAATTGGAAAGTGCTAGTGCCTTGATGAAGCCTGTGGTTTTATTATAAAGTACCATGTCCTTGCTTACATTCATTCTGTGGTCCATTCTGTGGTCCTGATTTATATACCAAAGTGTAGCCAGTGCACTATATGCTTTCTAATGGTATTTTTGTTTTGACATGCATATTTTTCTTTTGGAACTGCATGTTTGGAATGTGAAGTGAAATCACCCCTCACTCCTTTTAATCACTACTTTCCGTCTTGAATGGCTATAACAACTGTGATTGATAGAGCTGTAGATTTTTATATATTTTTTATTTAAAGTGGACTTAAGTTTATGTGAAGGGGGTTCACTAACAAAACCTTGTTGTTGATAATATGGCTGAAAAGCATCTATCATACTTGCAGATTTATGGGGATAGGAAGATTGGAACAGGTACAACAAGGGCATAGAAATGGAATGAGCGTGGGTAGACACTGTTTGAAGTCATGCGTTAGGCCGTCCTAGAAGAGTGGGAGGCAGAGTCAGGTCTCAAGGGAGTGCATTCCATAGCCTGGGAAGTATTCGAAGTAGAAATGGCCGTGTTAGTTCTTTTGTGCCACTAGTGATGAAGCTGGTATAGTTCAGGATGTTGAATGAGGGTGAGCAGTGTGCCAACTCGTAAGTGCTGCACACCCCCTACCAAACCACATGAGCAGGGTCCGCTACCGAGACTAAGATCCAGCCTAAAGGGGAAGGATTCAAGGCAGGCCGGAAGCATTTTGGCAGCCGAATAGACTGTCGTTTAGGAACATCTTTGGAGCCAGCCACCAAGTCCAAGTGAGGAATCTTAGTTTTGGTGTTCCCCATTTCCAAATGCCTTGGGGTCAAAGTTCAAAGGTGGCCATGTAGGCGTAGCCGCTAGCCAGTATGAAGAGAGGAGGTAGGAAACCCAATCCTGCCTTTTTGAGGTCGGCTGCCAGAACAGGGAAAGTGGAATCTCCAGTGTCCGAAGCAGTGCTCGGGCAGGCCAGAAAAAGTGTCCAACTGAATTTGTCAAATCATTGGAGGTACACATAATTATATGTAATTGAGTATGCAGTACACCCTTTCCCCCCCCTTCTTGTAAAGCATTACAAATTCAATATAAACTACCTAAGTAGCTAGAGAACAGGCACCATGTGAAATACTGTTTTCCAGTAATTACAGCATTACTGCAAGACCCTCACCCAATTGGTTTACAGTCATTATGACTATGCAGTTGAAATGGAGAAGCATTTGAACAAGGATGTCATATTATAGTGGTTATGATTCATTCTAATCATGTGACACTAACACGAGCAATATTAGATTTGTTCACAATGTAGAATTTGGCAAATTGTTCTTTGTCATTTTACTTAACATCCCAACACTACTACTCTACCAGTAGCAGCCAAGCAAATTTGTACCAGGCAGTGTTCAGATGTGAAATGTTTGGAAATTGAAGTTGCATTGAAAATGCATTGCACAACCTTGTTTTGGGTTTACTATTATACCACTGCCATACTGCTACTACTACTCCTACTATTGCTACACTACTTTGCTCTCTACCACTTACTGCTACTGTACTGCTACTACTGTACTGCTACTATACTTGCTACTGTACTTCTAGTGCTACTGCCACTATACTACTGTACTTCTACATCTACTACTGAACTTCTACTGCTGCTACAATCAAGCTTCCTGTCACAGCCAGGTTCACTACGAAAGAGAAGTTCAAAAGAGTGAAACAAGTGTTGGATGTGGTAAGTTTTATTGACCACCATCACACTTTGGTTGAAGTAGGTTGCCAATAGGACACACACTGGACCAACACCACACTGGGTTGAGGCAGGTTGAAGTACTGTTATATTACTACTGTACTACTTCTACTACTACTACTACTATTACTACTACTGCTATTACTACTGTACTACTACTGCTACTACTGTACTATTATTTCTGTAGGACATTAGATGTAGTATATTTTAGAATGTGTAGTTACTCTCCTCCCTGCTAGTGCAGGTTGTGCCCATCAGTGTCTGGCAGACCCGCCCCCTCAGCAATCTGCTCAGCAAGATAAATGGTGGGACCAAGTTGATTTGGCAAAACTCATCCTCGCTGCAAACCAGATCAAGGAAATCTCCAATGACATCAGGCTGCTGGGTGCTCTCACTGTGTTAGATGTAAGTATGTACTTCATTATGGAAAAGCATTTTCATTGGGAATGTTTGTGAGTTGTGTAGGTGCATAGCAATGAGATCTCTGCCCTGCCTGAAGCTATTGGGGAACTGGGACAGCTGAAGAAACTAATTCTAAGGTACAAACCAGTAGTATGTGTGGAGTGATGGTGGAGCAGTCCATGTAAACATGCTTTTTTGTTTTTTTGCTGTCCGTGTACTACTCCTCCTTCTCCTCTTCCTCTTCTTCCTCCTCCTCTTCCTTCTCCTCTTCCTCCTCAGGACTCTTCCTCCTCAGGACTCTTCCTCCTCCTCTTCCTACTCCTCTTCCTCTTCCTCTTCCTCCTCCTCTTCCTCCTCTTCCTCCTCCTCTACCCTTCTCCTCCTCAGGACTCTTCCTCCTCCTCTTCCTCTTCCTCTTCTTCCTCCTCCTCCTCCACCTCCTCTTCCTCCTCCTCCTTCTCCTGCTCCTCCTCTTACCACTACTATTACTACACTACTACTACAACTACACTCCTACTACTTCTGCTACTGCTTCCACTGATATTACCTGCTACTGCTGTTAATCTTACTACTACTACTACAGTTTCATTTATTTACCATGTTGTTGTTGTTGTTGTTGATGTTCTCTGCAGTCATAATGACCTGTGCTCTATTCCATCCTCCATTTGTGCTCTAGAAAATCTCCAGATCCTCAAGCTGGAGCATAATAAGTCAAGGACTTTCCGTCAGATTTTGACCAGTTGGTTCACTTGGAAGAGCTAGATGTCTCTCACAATCAACTCACCAGCCTACCTTGTTCACTGGTCAGTTGTAGGCATATAACTATCCTAGCTGCTGCCAATTCCTGAAGAACTGGGCTCCATGGCAAGTTAGTAACTGACGTGTGTAACTACTTGCTTGGGTGTTCTCTGTTATTGCTGGGTGTTAACAATGACTTTCTCTATCATCAACTTTTAAGATTTCCATTCTCGATATTTTGGCTAGTTCCTATAACCTTCATCAGGAATCCTTCATCAGGAATGTTGCTTGCTTGTTCATTCCTTCCTTCCTTCCTTCCTTTATTCATTCCCTCCTTCCTTCCTTCCTTCCTTCCTTCCTCCATCAGCCATAATTGTATTGATACATTTATTCTTTCATTCATCTACTTTAATTACATATGGTGGGCAAGAAGGAGTACCCTTCCTCTACTTTAAAATTACATGGTGGACAAGAATCCTCTACTTTAAAGTTACATGGTGGACACTCTACTTTAAAGTTACATGGTGGACAAGAAGGAGTACCTTTCCTCTACTTTAAAGTTACATGGTGGACAAGAAGGAGTACCTTTCCTCTACTTTAAAGTTACATATGGTGGACAAGAAGGAGTACCTTTCCACTACTTTAAAGTTACATGGTGGACAAGAAGGAGTACCTTTCCTCTACTTTAAAGTTACATGGTGGACAAGAAGGAGTACCTTTCCTCTACTTTAAAGTTACATATGGTGGACAAGAAGGAGTACCTTTCCTCTACTTTAAAGTTACATATGGTGGACAAGAAGGAGTACCTTTCCTCTACTTTAAAGTTTTATATGGTGGACAAGAAGGAGTACCTTTCCTCTACTTTAAAGTTACATATGGTGGACAAGAAGGAGTACCTTTCCTCTACTTTAAAGTTACATATGGTGGACAAGAAGGAGTACCTTTCCTCTACTTTAAAGTTACATGGTGGACAAGAAGGAGTACCTTTCCTCTACTTTAAAGTTACATATGGTGGACAAGAAGGAGTACCTTTCCTCTACTTAAAGTTACATATGGTGGACAAGAAGGAGTACCTTTCCTCTACTTTAAAGTTACATAAGACAAATGAACAACTGAATTTTGCGTGTAGAAACAGATGGACAACATGGTTGGGTATAAAGTTCGAAAATGTTAGGGACCTTGTTAGGTAACACTCTAACAGCCCTAACAACACAGGAGCAACCTGCAGGTGTTAACCTGCAGAAAGCTCACAAACAAACTCTTGACCTCAAGGTTGACCACACTTATGTTAATAGCACTTATGTTAATAGCCGCATGCATAAACAAACACACAGCAGCTACTTGTATTCCATTGGATAGTCAATCAACCACATGCATGTATTTTACCTTATATGGTCATGTCCCTGGGGGGGAGGCCAGCCTAGTTAAGGGCAGCCTCCCTCTGGACAGATTATTCGGTCTTGAGTTGTGTCTTGTCGAAGTGAATAAAGTTGTTATAACTAGTTGCCTAAAACACTAAGTGTGTAAAGCCTTAGCTAGACTGTTAGGGGTGGTGCATACCCTAACAATGGTGGACAAGAAGGATTACCTTTCCTCTACTTAAAGTTACATATGGTGGACAAGAAGGAGTACCTTTCTTCTACTTTAAAGTTACATAAGACAAATGAACAACTGAATTTTGCATGTAGAAACAGATGGACAACATGGTTGGGTATAAAGTTCGAAAATAATTTGCGGCACTGCTAAGGTTGTGTTTGTCAGCTGTTGTAAGTGCGTGCACTTAATTAACAATCAGCTTTTACATATTTGTCAGGGATCAGTTTTGGAAAGTTGGAGCAAACTAAAGAGAAAACTCGATTATTATATTTTGTTTGTTTTGCTAGTTTGTTTTTGTTCGAAAGTCAAGATATCTTTCAGTGTTACAGTTCCATCTGACTCACGTGAGTTAAAACTTGAACTAAAACTTGAAGTTGAGTAAGCTCACTCTTATCGAAGTCATCTCCATAAAAGGAAACAACTTCACTAACTCAAATCCTTTTTATTGGCAGCTTTTCAAGCAATTCTTCAAGATTTTGGTAAACAGCATATCCTGGCCAATCAAAGCGATCTTTTGAATTGCTGACATGGCCAAGTCTATTGCTTCAAAGTAAAAGCAATGATAATAATCTTCAACTACAGTGTACTGATGAGATTCTCCTGTTCCATTCTCAAAACGCTTTGGAGCTTTTCGATTCCGAAAAATGTTGTAATTTCGGGACGCTTGGCATCCATGCCAACCTGGCTTGGTAAAATACCTGGACAACTGACGGTGGTTTTGTTCCATTCCCTGGCCATTATGTACATTAGTGGTTCTTTTCTATGCACTTACATTCATCTTGCACTGTAGCTATTTACTCAAGATCTCTAAAGGATTGTTGTACTCCACCTATTTTTATAGGTTAGCTGGTGTTTTTAATCTGGATTATTGCATTCCCATGTAACTCGGATAAGACTAAACCAAGGATGATTGGATTAAGGCCTTGTGCAAACATGGCTCTAGTGTACAGCTCGGTTAAAATAAGTTAAACTAGTTGAAATGGATCATAAATACATTGTCCTGATAATGCAAACTCTATTTTGCCTTTATTGCTGGTGGTTGAGCCTCATGATTTTTTTAGCACTGTGAATTTTAATGCTACAGTAGCATAATACAGTGTCAGTGACCACATGAACAAGGCAGATGCCAAATAATTGAATCCGCTCATAGTCCTGGACTCCTAGTCTAAATTGTGAAAAATGCAAAAAAAATCTCGGGACTGTCCTGGAGCATGGATGGTTGGCAATAAGTTGGCATGTAGCTATGTTTTAGATTTTTTTTAAATGCCTTGCCACTATAGCTATATTATAGCTGTGATGCAGTACAGATAAACCTATATAGCTAGCTATAATGCTCAGCTCTGTTTTAAATAGACCTTCTCCAAATTTCCATTTTGGAAACTTGTAGAGCCTAGAAAATTGGTCTCAGCAGTACCCAGTCCCAAACCTGAGACACTGAAACTCTTGGAAGAGGTCAATTAGGGCTATTTTTCGCTTTTTTTTTCTAGGTCAGAAATAAATATTTTTTTAAAAAATTCATAATCATGTATTTACCCTGGAAGTAGCACTGTTAGTTGCCATGCAGCTTACCCGGCTTGGTTTTTTTCTTGGAGGGCTCTATCAGGTAAGCACTGTTGGTTGCTGTGCAGCTTGCCTAGCGACTATAAAAGTGAATACAACACTTGGAGTGTTGTTGTTTCTCTAGCATGTTTCTCTAGCAAGTCAGCGTTTCTCTAAAGACTGTAGCGGTCATTTTAGCCATATTGACTAACCTATAATGTGGCAGGCAGTGATGTTAGTGCCAGCGCTCTTCCATCTAAAGAGTGTATGCAAGCACAAAATTAATGCAGAATAGTCCACATAATTCAAAGCTCAAAATGGCACTTTCCAATCAGGCACCATAACTACAAACAGTTCAGGCGCACAGATTTTGAGGACTCCCACTTGGCTGCATGTAACTTTAGCACCTACGCAACTCTTTTTTTTATATCAAAAGAGAGTACGTGGAGAAATCTCTCATTTGAGCTATATATCAGGTTCATAATATAGTCAAGTGTGCAGAATCTGTGGAGCTCCAAAGTCGTAACCTCAAGGGGTTTTTAGTGCTTGTATTTATAATTTTAGACCCCCTTCACATGAACATAAGTCCAGTGTATATAAAATATCTCTACAGTAAGTTGTAGCTCTATCAATCACGGTCATTCAAAACATGATGCTGGTACTAAGTTATTACATGAATGAGTAGTAGGGTGATCTCACTTCACGTTCCAACTTGCAGATAAACATTAAAACAAAAACTACCACCAGAAAGCTCCTGCATTGGCTACATTTTGTTAGATAAATCAGGACCATAGCATGAACATGTGTAAAGATATGGTACTTGAAATGGTAGCAGTTTCAAGACTTTGTTCCCCCGTGGGGATAAAGGGTTAATTTTCTCAGATGATTTTCCCAAATTGGCACCATCAAGTTAATGGCAACGGTGTATAAAAAGACAATATTCTTGAAATCCAGGCGGCAAGAAGTCTTTGAGAGGCATCATTCCAGATGGATTTAGCAGATATAGATTTGATCTGTGGCATTGTTCGTATATCTTCCCAAATATATTTCTTACCTTCCCCATCAATGATAAAGTCTTTTGCAGATCATGGAGTGATTTGAACTTTATCTTTCCTACTGTTTTTTTAACCTGGAAATTTGTGCCAAGTAGATTGAATTATGCAGACTACATGCATATAAATACTGGCCAACGAAATGGCTGACAGTTCAACTGCCTATTTTGCCCTCTTTTGTGATGCTGGCCTCCAGTGACTTTGGAGGACAATGTCACATACTCCCTGACCATCCTTGGAGCTGATCTCCATGGAAATGTTCGTGCAGACAGTCCCGAGGCATGCATAAGACACATTCCATCCATAGATTCTGCACACTTTACTGTGTTAAGGGGGGAAGAGGGCTGAAAACACATATTTTTTCAAATAATTTTTTTGGGGCCCAAAAAGGTTCATAGTATATATGTCTGGCGTTTGAGTTTCAAGTTTCAGAGCAAGTGAATACTTGCATCAGAAGATATAGCCATTTTTATACAGTGCATTATTATTCCATTTCATTTCATTTCACTTCACATTGGAAGAGGTTCTCTCCCAGTCTTACCTGGCTACAATCGGGGGGTCGGCGATGATCGCCTACCCAAAATACAGTTTTTATATATCAAAATGTTACCAATTTCATGGAGACCCTTACCAGTCGTTTGCGCAATGAATTGGCCAGGCGGGGGGGGGGGGGGTAGTGCGCAACCTCTAATTATAAGACGAGCACGTGTTTTTTAGTCAGTTCGCTTGAAACTTTCGCACTGTTGAGTTATGGGGAAGAGAACAGAGAAGCATTTTAAACAGAAAGGCCAAGGATTCAAGAAGAGTGACGACAAGAAGAAGAAAGCCCTACAGGCGGCTGTTGTTGAGCCTGTCACAGTAGCCGCGCCAGGCAAGTTTTAATGTTTATCTCCGTACTAAAAAGTTACTAGCTGTTTCCTTCCTTTGTTAGTGAGTCTCTTGGATCCTGTAGGTGGGATAGCGCCTTCTGTGAACCTTCACTTACCTTCCAATCAATTGCAAATGTCTGAAGAGAGGCCAGTTCCATTTGTGACTGTGACTATGACCAGTGGACTATGACCAGTGGACTATGACCAGTGGACTATGACCAGTGGACTATGACCAGTGGACTATGACCAGTGGACTATGACCAGTGGACTATGACCAGTGGACTATGACCAGTGGACTATGACCAGTGGACTATGACCAGTGGACTATGACCAGTGGACTATGACCAGTGGACTATGACCAGTGGACTATGACCAGTGGACTATGACCAGTGGACTATGACCAGTGGACTATGACCAGTGGACTATGACCAGTGGACTATGACCAGTGGACTATGACCAGTGGACTATGACCAGTGGACTATGACCAGTGGACTATGACCAGTGGACTATGACCAGTGGACTATGACCAGTGGACTATGACCAGTGGACTATGACCAGTGGACTATGACCAGTGGACTATGACCAGTGGACTATGACCAGTGGACTATGACCAGTGGACTATGACCAGTGGACTATGACCAGTGGACTATGACCAGTGGACTATGACCAGTGGACTATGACCAGTGGACTATGACCAGTGGACTATGACCAGTGGACTATGACCAGTGGACTATGACCAGTGGACTATGACCAGTGGACTATGACCAGTGGACTATGACCAGTGGACTATGACCAGTGGACTATGACCAGTGGACTATGACCAGTGGACTATGACCAGTGGACTATGACCAGTGGACTATGACCAGTGGACTATGACCAGTGGACTATGACCAGTGGACTATGACCAGTGGACTATGACCAGTGGACTATGACCAGTGGACTATGACCAGTGGACTATGACCAGTGGACTATGACCAGTGGACTATGACCAGTGGACTATGACCAGTGGACTATGACCAGTGGACTATGACCAGTGGACTATGACCAGTGGACTATGACCAGTGGACTATGACCAGTGGACTATGACCAGTGGACTATGACCAGTGGACTATGACCAGTGGACTATGACCAGTGGACTATGACCAGTGGACTATGACCAGTGGACTATGACCAGTGGACTATGACCAGTGGACTATGACCAGTGGACTATGACCAGTGGACTATGACCAGTGGACTATGACCAGTGGACTATGACCAGTGGACTATGACCAGTGGACTATGACCAGTGGACTATGACCAGTGGACTATGACCAGTGGACTATGACCAGTGGACTATGACCAGTGGACTATGACCAGTGGACTATGACCAGTGGACTATGACCAGTGGACTATGACCAGTGGACTATGACCAGTGGACTATGACCAGTGGACTATGACCAGTGGACTATGACCAGTGGACTATGACCAGTGGACTATGACCAGTGGACTATGACCAGTGGACTATGACCAGTGGACTATGACCAGTGGACTATGACCAGTGGACTATGACCAGTGGACTATGACCAGTGGACTATGACCAGTGGACTATGACCAGTGGACTATGACCAGTGGACTATGACCAGTGGACTATGACCAGTGGACTATGACCAGTGGACTATGACCAGTGGACTATGACCAGTGGACTATGACCAGTGGACTATGACCAGTGGACTATGACCAGTGGACTATGACCAGTGGACTATGACCAGTGGACTATGACCAGTGGACTATGACCAGTGGACTATGACCAGTGGACTATGACCAGTGGACTATGACCAGTGGACTATGACCAGTGGACTATGACCAGTGGACTATGACCAGTGGACTATGACCAGTGGACTATGACCAGTGGACTATGACCAGTGGACTATGACCAGTGGACTATGACCAGTGGACTATGACCAGTGGACTATGACCAGTGGACTATGACCAGTGGACTATGACCAGTGGACTATGACCAGTGGACTATGACCAGTGGACTATGACCAGTGGACTATGACCAGTGGACTATGACCAGTGGACTATGACCAGTGACTGACCAGGAAGAAGTTGGCTCTCATGGATCGTTCAGCTGCTTCTGTGGCTGTTGCTACTGGATCTACTGGCTCTACCTCTTTGGACTCGGGTGGTGTTGGAGAACTAGGTAATGGTAACGTATAATAAACTTAGATAAGCTTAGAGAGGTCATAGAAAGGTGTAATAAGTGTATTCAATGTGGTAACTGAGCTCCCTTGCAACTGAAGCCCGTAGGGCAGGCATGGTGTCTCATTTTTACTTTTTGTTCAAATTGTAGTAACACTCGAGACATCTCAAACCCTGTATCTGTAGAAGCATTCTTTGAACATCCAGTCAGTACTGGGTGCTCGCATTGCTGGAATTAGTCATTCTGGTCTGGAAGATATCACTGCAGTCATGGATATGTTGCCCCCTCTTGGTTCCACTTGTTTTTTTAAAATATACTAGGTCAATAGGGAGTGACAGAGTATTATGTTGGATGCCGCTCATAGGTTACATGTAGTGACGCAAATGCAGTAACAGAGTATTATGTTGGATGCCGCTCATAGGTTACATGATTTCTATAGGGTTAGGCATGAAGACATCATTGATGTTAGTATTACTGTTGATGGCACATGGCTTAGACAGGGCCACAAATCAAATTATGGCTTGGTTGCGGTGATGTCTTGGGACACTGGAGAAGTTTTAGATTATTATCTTATGTCTAAGTTCTGTCAAGCTTGTGCGCGAAGACCTGAAGATGAAACAGAAGCAAGTTACACAGAATGGTTTGAGGGTCACAAGGTAAAAATTGTGAAGCCAATTTTGAAGGCTCTTCGGGTTCTATGGAAGTTGTAGGAACACAAACTTTTTTAGTGTTCAGTGGAGAGACTGAAGCTTAGGTACACACACATAAATTAGTGATGGGTATACAAATGCACATAAACGGTTGTTGGAAGTCGAGCCTTACGGTCCTAGTGTCTTTGGGTGGTGCTAGGGGGGTTAGTCGTGTGTCTAGAGTTAAAATGCAAACCTACTATAGGGGAGCAATTAGAAAGGACAACCTAGAGGGGATGATTTGCGATGTGAAAGCGATTTTTTATCACTCTTAGTCAACTATGGAACATCCCAACACGAGTATTGTCCTACAGGAGTTTTGAGTTGGTGTAAGTTTAATCCAGCTTGTGCTAAAGGTGAGGTACCACCAGTACCGATAGGCCTATGATTCCTCTGGACAAGGTTATGTATGTTAGGAGGTTTTTGATAAATTAATGTCCGAGGATCTTTTGTGCAAATGTTTAGGTGGTTATACACAACCAAAATGAGAGTTTAATTCTGTTGTGTGGAGTAGAGCGGGTAAGACAGAACATATGAGTGCAACAAGTGTCAGGCTTGCTGTCGAGAGGCAGCAGAGTTCAATGGAGGGCGGAGCATTGTATGCTGGCATGGGGGACCTGTAACATTTTTGTTTATGTGTCTTTTGCTTTCTATTGTCAAACAGAGATTACTGGAAGATACTTTTGTTTATGTGTCTTTTTGTCAAGCTTAGGAATTAGTGGAGGATGACTTTTGTTTGTGTTCTATTGTTTTTCAGGGATTACTGGAGGGTGTCGGAAGACATGTGTGGAGGGTGACGATGGATGGACCTGGGCATGGGAGCCCTGCAAATGATGACGTGTTTATGTTTGCTAATTCAATATTAGCTAATTCAATATTAGCAAAGCAACATACATGTAACAAGTCTGATGCGTCTTTAATTTATGTGTATGTATATATATATATTATATATATATATATATTGTTGGTTTTCAGGTTGTAGTTACGATGTAGGATACTGCTGTTGTTGAAAAAATAAAGGACTGAAAAGTCAAACATTTTGTTTGTACACACACAATTCTAGTAACGAGGGGATGTATTCTGGTGAACAGGGTGTTTCTGGCAGCTGGGATGTGATTACAAACTGCTTGGACTTCAAGGCTCAATATCTCTGAAGTGATTTTTTTTAAACCTTTCAAATGATAACTTGAATATTTTTTATCCTTTCATAAAAAAATGTATATCATTTGAAAGCAATTTTTATATTCTACAACTTGCGCGAGAGTTTTTGTTTGATAGCATTACTATTAAAAAAAGCCCTATAGATGAAAATGTAACGTGATGTCATAAAAGCTATGTTCAGAAAATGAGACAAAAAAACATTTTTTCAAAATTTCAAGACGCGCAGTTTGTAGTGCTCATTATGATTGACTAATAGACCGAATAAGAGCCTCGCAAAGGTCGTTACTGCAACGTGGTTTACTTAACGGCTTACGGTCCGAGCCTATAATGAGCTAGGAAAAAACTATGGCGAAACAAAATAACAAAAGAGACTTACCATTAGAAAGCACAGACTGCAAGCTATAATTTGATATATAAATCGGGAAACTAGAGTGAATGCGAGCAAAGATATGGTACTTTATATGAGACTACGCGATACTATAAATCGGGAAACTAGAGTGAATGCGAGCAAAGATATGGTACTTTATATGAGACTACGCGATACGCAGCCTTCTTTCCCCCTTAACTTGATATATAGCTCAAAAGATAACTTTCTTTGTGTGCTCTCTTTTGATAATAAATTACTGTACCAAAGTTACTGCAGCCATGTACATACATATATACTTACACCCATTCATACATATAATTATACTTACACACATTCATACATATATACTTACACACATTCATATATATATACTTACACACATTCATACATATACTTACACACATTTATACATACATGTATATACTTACACACATTCACACATATATACTTACACACATTCACACATATATACTTGCACACATTCATACATATATACTTGCACACATTCATACATATATACCTACACACATTCACACATGCATGTACATAATGCACATGTGCTTACATACATATGTACATACATATGTGCATATATAATATGTACATACATGTATATGTACATACATATGAAATGTACATACACAAAACAAAAATAATTGTTGTGGAAAAGGGAATGAAACAAGAATTTACCAATCTATGTATATAGCCCATAATGAACAAATATTGAATGTCCGTCTGTCTGTCTCTCTGGGGGGGGTGGTGGGGGTGTTGAGAGAGAGTGTGTGTGTGGTTTACTCCTGGCCAAATGCCTAACCAGGTGCTGTTCCAAGAGTGTCTAACTAGTGCTATTCCAGGGCTAAGACTAGTGCGCTAAGTCTAGTTCTATTCCAGGCCTAAGACTAATGCTATTCCAGGACTAAGACTAGTGCTATTCTAGAGCTAAGACTAGTGCTATTCTAGGGCTAAGACTAATGCTATTCTAGGGCTAACACTAGTTCTATTCCAGGGCTAAGACTAGTGCTATTCCAGGGATAAGACTAGTGCTATTCCAGGGTATTCTAGGGCTAAGTCTAGTTCTATTTCAGGGCTAAGACTAGTGCTATTCCAGGGCTAAGACTAGTGCTATTACAGGGCTAAGACTAATGACTAATGCCATTCTAGAGTTAAGATTAAGTGCTATTCCAGGGCTAAGACTAGTGCTATTCCATGGCTAAGACTAGTGCTATTCCAGGGCTAATACTAGTGCTATTCCAAGGCTAATACTAGTGGTATTCCAGGGCTACGACTAGTGCTCTTCCAGGGCTAAGACTAGTGGTATTCCAGGACTAAGACTAGTGGTATTCCAGGGCTAATACTAGTGCTATTCCAAGGCTAAGACTAGTGGTATTCCAGGGCTAAGACTAATGCTCTGCCAGGGCTAAGACTAGTGCTATTCCAGGGCTAAGACTAGTGCTATTCCAGGGCTAGGGCTAAGGTATTCTAGGGCTATGGGAAAAGGTAGGGTTATTCTAGAGCTAGGGATATCCCAGCTCTGCGGGGAAATTCACGATGTCCTAGTAAAGGTTGGGACATCCCTGGATCACATATCCGGGGAAATTCATGACATCCTACAGTAGTAAAGGTTGGGACATCCCAGGTGTCTGTCGAAACACAGGACATTCTAAAAAAGGTAGGGGATATCCCTCTGCTGATGGTGGTGTTGAGATGCCACTGGTGTCCTGTCACATGTGTGTTGGTGTTGTTGCAGCCTCCCCTACATGATGGGGACCATGCCAAACCTCAAGTCACTCATGCTGGATGGCAATCCATTCAGGGGGCTACTCAGAGATATCATCCAGGTAGGAAACTTGACTCAGATACACAGAGGATGTATCGACTCTTTAAAAAATATATTTATTGATCTGTCAAAAAAAACAAGTAAAAAAAATAATTATAATTGCACTCATCTGTACCACTACTAGGTGACCTAGAATTATATATGTGTGCCTGGTAAAGGGTCATCTAATGTTGTGTTATAGATGGGTGCAGTCTTGTTTCCATTATTTTTTTAAAGTCAATCCATTAATTAAAAGCTTCTGTTTTCATTTCAAGCTTTTGTTTGCTTTTGTTGTGGCTCCTACATATTATAATTGGAGGTGGAGTTACCAACTCGACTGTCTAACTGCCTTCTGGGGCTCCAGCACTTTTAAACTGTGTTGTACACTACACACATCAGCACGTGCCATGTCTTGTTGCTATTGTTGAATGTAACTATTGATACTGCAAGTAGGAAGAAGCAGAATTGTTTAAGACTCCTTGGTTTGTTAGGCCAGGCTGTGCATTTGGTCTTTACCTTACAAGAACAAGATTCTCTACACAGCTGCTGGCCACTCACTTCTTTGCTGGTAGACAGATGGCAGCTGCAGATGGTTGCAGCTGCTAGTAATACACTGCAAGAGCTGCTATTGGCAAGAGCTGATATTAATACACAGCAAGAGCTGCTATTAATACACCACAAGAGCTGCTAGTAATACACTGCAAGAGCTGATATTAATACACCGCAAGAGCTGCTATTAATACACAGCAAGAGCTGATATTAATACACCGCAAGAGCTGTAGATGATAGCGCAGCTACGCCTTTGTCGCAGATCACACTGGATATGAATCAGAACCTGTCTTTGACAATGTGTGCATCAACTGAGTATGGTGTATGTCTGCGCATGCGTACATGTATGAATACGTATAATGGGTAAGGGGTCTACCTATACAAGAGAATACATACATAGCGATCTACTAGACCAATGTCCACTACCTCCCCCCAAGTTGGCACTGGTGCCTGCTGAATGTTAGTAGATCAGTTGTGGCCGTAGCGGTCAATGGGCTTCGGCCCGCGTTTGCTGCGTCGGGGTGGTGGTGGCTTCATGATCAGGCTGCTCTGAGCAGGCGGATGACGGGGTGACCTGGGAGTAATGATGGACCTTGGTGCTGCCGGCCTGTTCAAGGCAGGTGTGGAGGGCGGACTGGTCACAGGTCGGGTGGCCTGGGTCGGCGGTGGAGTCCGGGCGATGGAGGCGTAGGAGCGTCCCATGTGTGGGGTGGCCGGGGTGATACTCAAGGGATTGGAGTTGGTTGGAGGTCCCGGGGTGGTGGCTGTGGTGGGCTCTGGCACGGTGTGGGCCTCGGTGTGAGCGTTGGTTGGCGGGTAGTCAATGATCGGCTCTGGCTCCGGATGGGTGACAGTCGGCGTGTTGTTGGGGTAGGACCAGGTTGGAGCATCCGAGAACAAAGTGGCGGGCCTTGTCCAGGGCATCAGCGACCGCTAGGGCCTCTCCCTCGATCGGTGCGTATCTCGACTCCGCTGCATGTGTGAACCTGGAGCCGACCAGGGTGACCTTCCAACCCTCCTGACAACAGAAGATCTCCTGGGACGGGCACTGGCAGTGCTTCTGGAATAGCCAGTACCCTACCCCGTCCTTGCTCCAGTCCGTCGCCAGGCAAGTTGGGCGCTCCTTGTCAAAAAAATTCCGCCCTCTTGGATCCGTGTGGTGATCTCCTTCTTCGACGCGTCAAAAGCGAGTTGGAGGTCCTGGGTCCATTCAAAGGTGGTGGAGGGTTTGAGTAGGGACCGGAACGGGGACATCACCGACGTCATGGAGAATGCGAAGGCTACCTGGTTCACGAGACCGAACCAGGCGCGAATGTCCGTTATCCCCATGGGTGTCGGGAAGTCAGTGATTGCTCGGATGTACCTGCTGCAGGGCTTGACTTCGTCCATTGTTATGAGGAACCCGGCAAATTCCACCTCGTCCTGTGCGAACCGGAACTTGTCCGGGTTCAGCGTGATACCATTCCTGGCGCAGACGTCGAGCCACTCTCTATGGACTATGACCACAGGAGGGTGTCGTCTATGCACTTGGTTTTATTTGGTATCTCCGCGACCAGGCTGTCGTACCTGGCCGTGTACGCATCACCAGAGGCAATGTATCCCTGGGGGGCGGAGCAGTATCTATATCGACCCCACAGGGTTATAAACGTGGTGTAGTGACGGTCGGGCTCCGCGAGGGCAACGGAATGGTACCCGTTCCATGCATCGAAAAAGGTCTTCTTCGATCGGGTCGGGACAGCTCTGGCTTGATGGAAGGGTGATTGGGTGTGATGAGTTTTACGTGTGGCATGGCGGTTCAATTGCTGGAAATCAATTGTCCTCCTAAGGGACCCGTTCTTTTTGGTGCAAATGACCATCCGATGGCACCAAGTGTCCGGGGTCCCCAGGGGGACTTGTTCCAGCACTCCTAGGCAGACGTCGCGGTCCAGTCCAGCCTTCACTTCCTCCTGCCAGTGGATGGGGATGGCAATGGGTGTGTGGCAGGGTTTAGGGACAGCGTGTGGGTCAATGTTGAGCCGGAGTGGTGGGCCGGACATCATTGGTAACGGCTGGTGCTCACAGGTGTTAAAGCTGCTCGCCTTGTACAGGTCCCTGAGGTGTAGTTCCAGCCTACCCCTATTGGCCTCAGTCGCCGGGAATGGTAGGCTTGTAGGTCGGGGTGGGGCTTGTGCTCTAGTGGGGCATGAGCAAGTCTTAGAGAGAGGGTTTGTGGACTCACATGAGGTGGAGGTAATGACGTCGCCTTGAGAGGTCTGGGTGGCGTGGTCGCCACCACGCCGGGCGTGGTGGTTCTGGTCTGCAGGTCTTCATGGTAGGAGTGTTGTGTTGGTCCGGTTTGGGCTCCCCGCCCCGTCTTCCCAGCCTTGTTGTCTCCCAGAGGTAGCATAGGCGTGCTGTGGGGGAAGTCCCTGGGGAGCAGCCGCAGGTCGACGCAGGTAGCCAGACTCAGGTAGAGCTTGTTTACAATGCCTGAAAAGTATACCATCTGCCTGGACTCGAGGCCGGTGATGTTGGCCTTGATTCTCAGAATGGCGGCTCCCAAGATAGGCAGGTTGTTGCCACTTGCAGAGTGCATGACTAGATTGACAGGGATGAGGTCATCTGCTGTCAACCGGAGTTTAGTCATGAGTTGTGGGCCAGCCAGGCAACTCTGGCAGCCAGTATCTGCCATAGCGCAGGCTGCGATGCCTAACGTCTCGATTCTCAGGGAATGGCCATGGTGGCGGAAGTCCTCCGAGCGTGCAGAGACGATGACATCAATGTGGGGCTGTGGTTGGGACTTCTCCTGGGTCCAGCGACGGGTGTCTGGGTTCCACTGCTGGTGGTCGAGGGTCCCCTCCACCATTGTGTCTACCTGTTCGTAGATGGCGCTCTCCTGTTCTATGGACCCTTGCCAGCACATCTGGGCTGTATGATTCTGCCGTCCGCAGGAGGAGCAGGTGGTTCCGAAGGCCGGGCAATGTATGCGCCTGTGAGCTGTTCGTTCCTGTTCTCCGTGACCTGGAAGGCCACAGAAGTTACACACACCTCGCTTGATGGGTGTGTTTCTGGTGGCGCGTTGAGGTGGCAGGCTCTGTCCCCTAGTTGATGTCATTCTCTGGTTGGGGTAGCCGGGTTCTCGGTGGGTTGTGTGGTTGGGGGGTGGAGAATGTTGTCGGGTGGGCGTGACCTTGCCTGGTCCCAGCCCCGGTCATGAGGGGGGGCCACGCTGCTGGCGCCTGTACGTGCTGCTCACTGCCTCCGTACCCTCATCATCATCGATAGCGCTAGTGGAGGTGGGCGTGGTCATTGATACTGCCGACCTTTTACCAGCTGCCCTCACCTCCACAAATCTAATGGTCTCTTCCACCCCCATGCTCTGGTCTGGGTGTTTAAGGAGATCCTCTTGGATTTCTCCATCAGCTAACCCAATACATAACTGATCCGCCACCCTCTCCTCACCTTGATTGGAGATGGCCTCGCAGTTAGTACATTTCTTAGTGAAAGAGCATACCTCGGCCTGGCCTCGGAGTCTGGCCGCGAAAGCCCTCACTGGTTCACCCCTGTCCTGAACCATCCGGCTCAGAACCACCCTGGCCACCTTGGGGTTTTCCTCCTTCACCGCTAGGGCTCTCATCGCTCCCAGTAGGTCCCTCTCACTCATGTCCTCCAGTTTGACCGGGCCGACTGCATTTCGAGTGATGTCATGTCTGAGTTTACTATCACAGCACTCGAGGAGTTGCACCGCGATGTCTTGTTCTGTGAGCTGTACTGCCCCAGCGTAGGCCTTCCACCTAGTCAGAAAATATGTCCAATTCTCCGTGGTCCCTCCCGATGTCATCTCCGGTCTCTTCACGGGCGCAGGTTTAGCCTTGGTCGCTCGGCTGTGTCCCATAGCATGGGTGGACAGGAAGACTGCTGTTACTGCCGGATCCAGATCAGCCGGGGTGCTGTAGGTACATCCAGGGAAAGGGCATCTGACCGCTTCCATCTTGGTGGGCATTAGATGGGGTCGCCTATTATAGTTTCCTTAGGGATCCTCCACAGTGTTGCAAACGATGCTACAATAGTCAAAGCATACACTATGCTCAGTTGATGCACACATAGATGATAGCGCAGCTACGCCTTTGTCGCAGATCACACTGGATATGAATCAGAACCTGTCTTTGACAATGTGTGCATCAACTGAGTATGGTGTATGTCTGCGCATGCGTACATGTATGAATACGTATAACGGGTAAGGGGTCTACCTATACAAGAGAATACATACATAGCGATCTACTAGACCAATGTCCACTAAGCTGATATTAATACACCACAAGAGCTGCTATTAATACACTGCAAGAGCTGCAATTAATACACTGCAAGAACTGCTATTAATGCACCGCAAGAGCTGCTATTAATACACTGCAAGAGCTAGCTAGATTCTCCATGATCTTTTTATATGTGGAGAATCTTATTATTATTTTCAGAATCAGGTCACTGACAGGCTGAATATTGCACATGCACAATTGTGTTTAATGTGTCTATGACCTTTTACCAGTTTAGGGTGTTTTACTGAACTGAGACCCACACATATTAGTTGCTGGAATACATTGAGTAACTTGGAGTCTTCCTTGGTAAAATTGTACCCAAGGTATGAGTGGGAATTATGGTTTGGGGTCTTCTGACTGACTACATATCTTAGCAAAGGATTCAAAGCATGCTGAAAGTAGATACAATTAGCCGAACCCCAGAGTTTAGGGTACGAAGAAGTGACGGAGTAAGTTTTAACTAAGATACAAACTTTGTTGTTTGTGTGTGTGTGTATGTGTGTGTGTGTAGTGTGTGTTAGACATCTACCATTTTAAATGAAGGTCAAGGTTCCACTGCACTTACCAATAACTAGAACTTGCTTTCTGAGAAATAAATTTTTTCAAACGGTTCATATTATTATACAGTTTGTTATAAGCACCAGCTTCACTGAGACTATCAAGCAAAAGCTACGCATTTCTTCATTATGCTATCTCTACAACAAGACTTACAGGAAGGAAAAAAAGGAGAAAAACGTCCATCCAGAAAGTCCTTCCTCAAAAGCAAAGGGAATCAAGAGCGGCACCAGGTAAGCATTGGTGTCTGTGCAGCTTTCCTCTGCAGAAGGGCTTCTAGAAATACCCAGCAAAGGCCAGGGAGAGACAGTTCATGATGGCGATCATGATTGTCAAATTTCTTCCCCTTCTTCCTTCAATTTTTTTCACTCACCCTGTAGCCGGAAGCAATATTTTATGACAAAAGGCCAGGGAGAGGCAGTTCATGATGGCGATCGTGATTGTCTCATTTCTTCCCCTTCTTCCTTCAATTTTTTTCACTCACCCTGTAGCTGGAAGCTATATATATTTTATGACAATTTTACAATGAGAGAGCAGACTACTGGGCATGTGAAGGTTAAACCCAGTGTTTAGTGCATGGGGTTCATTTTTTTCCTCGTGTATCCAATGCTAAGTTGCCAGGTATATCCGCTTACAAGAGTCAATCATTTAAGATTCTCCCCCCCCCCTCCCCCCTAATGGTAGTACTATCACTCTATGCTAACTTTGTACTTCTCTCTACTGCATACATTGTAGTAGAGTAAGGTTTGTAATTTATAACGGTTTTCTCAATAATCAACTCAAAATCTTGCTCCTCTGCATTTGGACTAGATACTCTACCTTCATCACGAATAATTCCTGACGAAGGCTAAAGCACCTGCCAAACATTGTGAAGTAGATTTCAAGTTGATTATTGAGAAGGTCATTACATTCTACTATGTCAACTGAGAGTTTGTTGAGAGGTTTGTAATTGTTGTTGTTGTTGTTGTTGTTGCTGTTAGAGGGGAACCATGGAAGTTTTGAAGTATTTGAGGAGCAGGATAAAGACGGGTATGAATATGCCAATGATTACATCTCCGGTGGTAAAGGAGATGGGCATGTCTCCCTCCCTTTTCCCTTTTCTTGCTGCAGACATTTTTTTTTAAAACCTCATCTCATATATTTCTGTGTGGGCTGACTACATAAGCTAGTCCTTATAATTATGTTTGTACTACCATAGAGACTGTCACATTTGTATGTACATGCACTTACTTTGTAAGTACACATCACACTTTCAATCTTTCCTCATGCCGATGGCAGCAGACTGAAAAACTTCTTTAGGGTGTGTGGTTTCTATGATAAAGGAACGAGGATGTGGCAGGCTGGGAGGAGAGAGGTCGGTGAAGATGAAAGCTTCTGACACTGTGTACAAATGGGCATAGAGACGGCATTTTTGCATGACACTTAAACCACTCATCGCAAGTGGCTTATGACCACGCTGGGCTCTTTGTCGATTGAAAAAGCATGTGCGTGATAATGCCGCGATCAGTTCATAAGCCATAATTTTTATATTGTTGAAAAGCTCATTTCCTGCTCTATTTATGTACTATATTTCAAATGCATCACACTGTTAATCAAGGAGAAAACTCTTGGAATACAGGCCTTTTCATGGTTTTGAAGATCCCAAAAATGACTAGGCAACTAAGTCTAGTTGAAGTATGTTTCTAGTAACAGGAGGTACTCTTGGCTCGTCTGAGGATGACTCTAGTGAGAAGGAAGATTGTGGCGGCCATGCTTATTCTGTGAGCATTCTTGTGAACATGGAGCCTTGGATACGCTGGCCACAATGGTCCAAAGTGTGGAACATGGGTGGATATAGTTTAGCTCTTGTAAACTCTACTTGTTAGACAACAAAACTGTACCAGACTTGACTGGGTGTGTATGGACCTTGCTCTTGTCAGCTCTACTTGTAAGACAACAAAACTGTACCAGACTTGAATAGGTGTGTATGGATAGCTTGTACCCACACCATAGATATAAGCTTGTACTATAGATACAGCATAGATATAAGCTTGTACCATAGATACACCATAGATATAAGCTTGTACCCTAGATACACCATAGATATAAGCTTGTACCATAGATACACCATAGATATAAGCTTGTGCCATAGATAAACCTTAGATATAAGCTTGTACCCTAGATACACCATAGATATAAGCTTGTACCACAGATACACCATAGATATAAGCTTGTACCACAGATACACCATAGATATAAGCTTGTACCATAGATACACCATAGATATAAGCTTGTGCCATAGATAAACCTTAGTGTATCATGGATACACCATAAATATAAGCTTGTACCATAGATACACCATAGATATAAGCGTATACCCTAGATACACCATTATTATATATAAGCTTGTACCACAGATACACCATAGATATAGGCTTGTACCATAGATATACCATAGATATAAGTTTGTACCATAGATACACCATAGATATAAGCTTGTACCACAGATACACCATAGATATTAGCTTGTACCACAGATACACCATAGATATAAGCTTGTACCCTAGTACACCATAGATATAAGCTTGTGCCCTAGATACATCGTAGATATAAGCTTGTACCCTAGATACGCCATAGATATAAGCTTGTACCATAGATACACCATTGATATTTATTATAAGCTTATGCCAAACAAAAATGACTTCTCAGTATTTTGGCTACGATTATTAAATTTAAAAAATAATAAAAAATTCTGGTTAATGTTGTCAGCAAAAAATGAATAGTCAGTGCTGCATGCTATGTGACGAGGCAAGGTTCAACAGTGTCATCTGCACCTATGAAGCAATTATGTGCTATATTCACACACACTTGTGTACCAGGTTCTATTGGTGTGTGTGCATGTCCTGACAACAGAGTGGGCAGGTATGTATTGAAATACACGAAAGGTTCAAACTGGATACTGAGATTTGAGCAATGGGGTTAGCAATTTGACTCCACACACCCATCTGCACTCCCCCACCTTCCCCCTTCCTCCCTGGCTCTGTATATCCTCTCCCCTCTCCAAGTGTGCCTCTGTCCAGGTTACCTATGCACCCCATCTACATCAAACACTTTCCATTCCATCTTCTTTTTGTCAGATGACATTCCAGAGCCAGAACATAACGTCACTAAGCACACACACACCAAGTTGAGAAGGAGTGCTCAAGCTGCTCACAGTCCATGCCAACCGGCCCCTAAATTGTGAGATAATGGTAACTTCGTCGATTATGATGTCTGAATCTGGCCACACTGGTTATCAGGGTATCCCCTTTCCATAGTAAGATGTAGTTTATTCAAAAGTTCCCAATAATGTCTAAACAGGCTTATTCTCTACTAGACTCTATGATTTACCTTGGAAAATGGTTAGAACCAATTTATGTGCATGCAACAGAGCAAGTTACATCTTTATAGTGGATTACTCTTCCAGATATCTGAAAGTAGTGGAGTTGAAGTCCACTACATCCTCCAACATCAAAAGTCTATTTCTTCGTGACAAGGGATAGCTGAAACTATTTTGGAGTGGGAATGGTCCACAGCATTCTTCCTAAGCTTGCCAACTTTGCCAAACATATGATTTCTATCCGTAAGTTTCCACAAAAGATGGCCCTGTGAAAAGTACAGTGAAACGGTGAAGAATCTGTTGAGTCACAAGATATTTGCCAAGCTATCCTCTGCTATTATGCCACTCCCCTCCCATGGTGTAACATGTCACCATTTGAACTCTTGAAGGGGAGACAGCTTCACACGATACCACATATTAACCAATAGCTAGTCCATAAGCGGGAATACTTAGATGATTTCCGACATCCCAAATCAGCTAAAGAAAAAGAAAAAGTATAACTATGACCGATGTCACCAAGCCATACAATTGGCCCCAATCTGATATGTCACAGAAGTACACATCGCATCAGGAGCCGAGACAACTGGTCGAGTTACACCTACGAATACTGCACTAGATCCATTCACATGAACTGATAACACCTCAACATCGTTCCCAAAGATCCATCCTCAGTTTCCTACAGATGATGATATGATCCTCCACCTTCACCACCTCCCCCACCACACCAAATAACAACAAAGTCTAATGACACAATCATGCATCCACCAGATCGAACTGTCTCATCCAAACATGAAAGGGAGATATGATATCATGTTCATGACTATGTAGAGCTCAGGAAATGAGAGGTACAGGTGGTTCCCAGTTGAGCCATCTGCAACAACCTCGAATTCAAAAGGATAAAAATGCTGTACAATTCTTGGTTGACTTGATGGGAACACCTAACTAAGTGTGGATCAAGCAGATTTTGTGAGCTTGTCTACAAGCACCCTGGCTCCATCAGATCCTTTCAATGATCTTCTGAAGGCTTACAGGTTGGGAGTGCAAGTGCACCAGAACTTCAAGACAAATCTCTTGTAGGAAGTTCTACCAACTGTAAATTTCCAAGACTGTCTTACAAAGCTTAAACTGAAAATATTTAGCCACTGTGAACAAAAAGATAGCAAGGCTAAAGCCAGGACACTAGTCCATGAAAGAGAGAGAAACCTGTTTTGCCAAAATGATTCTTCTCGCCCAGAGTAGGCAGCTACTCATGTGTGATGTTCTAGCGCAACCACTAGGACTTCTTCCATGGTCACTTTCAAATGGTGATGGATCTCTGAGAAACACCAACAAGGCAGAGCTGGAAATTAATGTATCTCCAGCAAAAACTATCCCTGAGTGATCAGCATGCATCATAATATAGAATTAGTCGGATAGCTATAAAATACAAAACTGTCACTTTTCAAGCACACTTTGCAGAAACTGCCTACTGCATGGTGGCAAAACTAGTATCAAGGTTGTGTCTGGTGTACATTTGGAGACATCCATCAACGATGCACAGAGACATGTAATCGATGATCGAGCTCAGGCATCCAGTTAAAAAACATTGCACCAGATGACCTCATCCAGGAATGGAGGAAGTACCTTTGCAGCTCATCAAACACGACTAGTCACATGCAAAAAGAAGCTGATGCACACATATTCCTACCAGCCATGCATGCAGCATAGGCTGCATACATCATTTGTGCTGAACATAGAGATGTATTCGTATTGTGTCTTTGAGAGATTTCTTCCTCTGTGAACCAGAAGTACGGAACAAAAAACTGGACAAGACTGGCTTTGACATGTCATAGCTCAAAAATGGTGGAGGTAGATCCCTGCATTTTGTACACATCATTTGTGAAATATCTGTCCATATTTTAGCAAAGAAGAAATTAATTATCAGAAAAGAGAGTCACACACATGAGAAACAATACTATTAAATTAAATTTTTAGTTCGTTTAGGTGTGGGGTGGGGGGGAATAGTAATAGATAACTACTGTGAGTTTATGTTGGAAATTCTTGATGTAGGACAGAAACTTCTACAAGAATAGTGTGTGTATTTTTTGTTTTGTGACAAATGTAGCTATAGAATTTAAAAAGTCGAATATTCTGACTTGAGTAGATCCTATGGTTGATATTGAGGACCATTACACACAAAGACTGAAATGTGATACTTTATTTGTTCAAATAATATGATGTATTCTTGCCTTATTATGCAATCTCCACATGAAACTTGCCATAAAACTGATTTTTATAAGTGTACTTCTCTGTATGTCTTTCTACGCTTTATTTTAGGGTTTATTTTAGAGCAGCATGTCACAGAACTCACTGAGACAATGATATGCAAAACCTGATACATGGAAATTATGCTTTTCCTAGCACTACAATACTGTATTTGGGGAAATCGCATGGCCCTTCATCATGCTTATATTCTTAACCTTCGCGTTTCCCTCTAGATGCTTTTCGTAGATTCTTGTAGCGATCTGTAACTTAGTAGTCACTCTTTTTGACACTACTGCTATAGTCTCTTGACCATAAAACAAGTTCGCTGGATGGCTGAAGGCCAAGGCTCTCGGACACATTCATGAGGGATGAGGTACTGTAATTGAAGACACGGACTGCAATAGTTCTCTACAGACAATTTCCCTAAGAATATGTTTTAGAACAAACAATTGGTTCATTTGGACTTGGGGTATATGCCCCAACACACCTCTTCATTAGGTCCTTACAACTTTCTTTTGCACGTGGTCGACACAGTCAACCTTTTCCCATTTCATTATCTTACCAAACCACATGGCTTCTCCTCAAGCAAAATGGAATGAGTTTTATAGTTTCAGTCACATATAAGGCACTTGTACCTTAATTTGTAGTCAAGAGATCTGGCGAACATCTTGGATATCCCATAGCCACAGCTGAACCTTCAAGGTTTGCTTTACACTTGCTTCTTTTTACACTCCTTGTACTTCTCACTCTCATGATCACCAGTATACTTGCAACCAGAACAATACTTAGATAAAACTTGGTAATCAACTATTTTACTAGATTCATGCTCAATTGCAAAAAAAAACCCCGAATATGGAGCAAAAACCATGCCTGTGCCAAGTACCATTGGAACTGATAGCATGGGCACAGGAACAGGGTGGGCAACAGGACCCCCTTATTTTCAGCAAAGGGTTTTCAGGAAAGGGTCAGGCCCCCCCCCCCCCCCCCTTATACTCAGCCAAGTGTCAACCTCCCCCCTTATAAACCAAGAAAGTTTCACACATTCATGATTGGATACATCAAGGTGTGAATTGCCACATGCGAATTTTGCATGATGCATGTACAAACTACATTTATGGGATTGTCATGTGATCAAAGCAGATGTGAATAAGTCCAAGATGCTAGGTGCAAAGCTGGCAGTCATGTGCTCAGTTTAAGCACATGGCCAGCTATCAGAGGTGTATTGTCCAACCAAAGATCTGTAGGATATGTACCAGTATAAGAATCTATGATCCAACATTGATGGCTCAGAAGAAGATGGACACTTCTTTAAAGTTGCTTCAGATGATCAGGATCAAACAAATGAATTGGATTCATCAGGAACAGGTATATAGGATAACTGGCTAAATCAGTGTACTTAAGTGTTATATATTGTGTATAGTGGAGGATGAAATGCCATCTAATTCAGCTGTGATACCTGATGGTGAAGCAGTTGACCTTTCATCTACTTCCAGCAGTACCTGCCAGTGCTAATGTTTCTGATCTGTGCACTCCATATCAACCATCCAGTGTAGGTGATTCTAAAGTAAGCTTTTCCTATCACACTGTCACTAATCACACTGTCACTAAGGATCATGACAATAAAAAATGTCATTCAAGAAAGATATAAACCAATTGATACAAAATCCATCCTTGGATAACTGTATGCACATCACAGTACAAAGTTTATTGTGCCATTTGTCGTTGTGCTGACAATCAAGGCCTTCTCAGCTTTCCGCCAATCTGCAGTCACTCATCTCAGCTTTTAAAATTGGAAGAAAGCACTACAGAAATTTCGTGAACATGAAGCCAGTAGCTTTCACAAGGAAGCTACTCTAAAAGTTGCAGCAAACTCTCATGGTTTTGGTATAGATGTTCAGCTCATTCACCAACATAGTACTGACCAAAGCCATCATAGGTGCATGCTCATAAAGCTTCTCTGCTGTGTTCAATCTATCTCATCTGGGTTTACCCCTTCGTGGGCACAAGAAAGGTATGGAGACTTTCAGTGGTAATCTGTATCAATTACTATTACAACAGGCTAAAGATTTCCCTGAAATGATGCCCTGGCTGCGACAGAGAGAATATATTTCCCCAGAGGTAGTTAACGAAATATTTACAATCATGGGTCTCTCTGTTTTCCAAAAAAAAATTGACTGAAAATCAATGCCACTTCTTGGTTTTCAATAATAGTTGATGAACCATCTGGCGATGAACAAATGTCATTATCAATTTGTTGGGTAGATCATGACTACAACATTCATGAGACTACCCTAGGCCTTATTCAACTTCCTGATACTAAAGCAATGACGATATTTTCTTTAATAAAAGATATCTTGTTGCGGAGTATCAGTAAATGTCGTGGTCAAACATTTGATGGTGCTGCCAATATGAGCGAAATCAGGAAAGGAGTTTAAGCTTTAGTTAAGAAGGAAGAACCGAAGGCATTCTACGTTCATTGCCTGGCTCACAACCTTAATCTATGTGTAAAGGATGTGTAACGTGATATAGTGAGAGATGTTATGAATTTTGTGTTTGAATTAACCCTGCTTATTAAAATGTCTCCTAAACGGCATACCTTGTTTGAAAATTTAAGAAGGGAGGTGAAAATTAACACTGGTCAACTATCTCCTAAATTAAGAATGTTGTGCCCTACACGTTGGACTGTGAGGCATGCATCTATAGCAAGCATTTTAAAGAACTACAATACCTTACAAAAAATTTTGGAGGAGATCAGTCAGGGGCACGATGCATATGCTGCAAAAGCAAGTGGAATGGCAACCAAAATGGATAATTTTGATACCTATTATGGCCTCAAACTAGGTTATCTTGTATTTTCAGCATCTGATCAACAATCAATTTGCAGGCACAAGACATTACATTTCAAGAGGCCATAAAGGGAGCTAAATGCCTTGTTTCTTATATGCAATCCCTGAGAAGTGAGGAAAAGTTTGATTAATTTAATAATCAGGTCCTTTATGATTCGAAGGACTTCAAGCAGCACCAACTCTTCCACGAAGAAGGAAGATGCCCAGACAATTTGATGATGGTGAAGCCCACATATATATGCAAATCCTAAAGAAAGGTACCATCATGTGTATTTTGAAGTGACTGAGTTAACTGCAGGAGAGGTTGAAAGACATTTTAAATCAGAAAGATCTTGACACTATACAAAACATTGAATCACTCTTCTTAGTTTTGCCAATGGAAACAATGCTGCTACAGTGATGTCGGCTGCTTATTTGGAAGATGATTTTTACCTTTGACCTAGAGAGATTGAAGGTACAACTTTTGAGGACAGCATTTTCAGGAACTATGACTACTATTACAAAAGTAACCAGTATAAGAAGCATTTCTGCTGCTATGAATTAAAGTGAAATCTACAAAGGCATGCTTCAGGAAGTAGACAAACTATTAAGATTATAGCTGACATATCCTGTCACTTCAGCCGCAGCAGAATGCTCATTTTCTTCCCTCCATCGTATAAAGATGTATTTAAGAAGCACCATGACTGAAGGCCCATTTTCCCCCAATATTTGACCTTTTTTGTGTGTGCTTATATCATTTCTAAACATCTGTACAAATTGTCTTTCAAATTTAAAAACATTTGGAATCACCAGTCTCAAGTTATGGTGGATTTTATCCAGGCCTACACTTACATTCAACTGAAAAATTGAAGGAGGGCATTTTTTTAAATTTTTACTTGTGTTTACAACTTTAGAGCTCCGTAGATTCTGCAAACTTCATGGTATGGACTTGATATATAGCTCAAAAGATAGGTCTCTCTGTGTGCTCTCTTTTAATACTAAAATATGTTTCATAGGTATAACTATAGGCAAGTTATTAGACCTTAAAGTGGAGGGACCTAAAAAACCAGCATCTCATCCAAATAACTAAGTGCTAAAGATTTGAAATTGGTAACCAGTGGCTCGCCTGACCTTTTTCATTAGGCATGAAAATGTAAGTACGTGGTCAAGCACGGGGTGGTACGTTAAAATCAACGCCCTACCCGCATGTACTAAAATTTTAACGCCTAATCAAAAAGTTCATTGAATAGCCTAGGGCTTCCTCTAGCCACTCGTACCAATTTCAATTTTTGCAATTTTGGATGATGTTTTTGGGATGCAGGTTTTTGAGGTCCCTCCACTTTAGGGTCTAGTAACTTGCCTATAGTTATACCTATGAAATATATTTTAGTATCAAAATAGAGCACACAGAGAGACCTATCTTTTGAGCTATATCAAGTCTATACCATGAAGTTTGCAGAATCTACAGAGCTCTAAAGTTGCAACCACAAGTTTTAAAAAATATTAAAAAATACCCCTTGAAAGTATAATTATTATAGTCCAACTTCAACAACGATTTCCCACATTTCCAAAAAAAAGAGTCTTTTTGAATTTCAAAAAAGGATATCTCTAAGAAAAATTAGTGTTTACCTACTTAATTATATATCATTTTATAGCTCTGTCTTTGCTCTATGATTTGATAGAGTTACTTTAAGTAGTAGCTATAAGCACTTCCAAGTTATAAGTTTATTCACAACTATCCTTAGTGACAATTAAAAGCGCTGGCACGCAGCCAATTGTACAGCTGGTAGTGCACTTAGCAAGCATTAATTAACTCTATGAAATCACTTATTAGTGTCTAAGCAATATTCCCAAGAGTGTTGGAAGCCATAGCTGTTATATTTTTTGAGCTGGGCTTTGCAGGGTTTTAAGGTCGACTTTTTCCCAGCTTTTCTGCATGTCACACACTGTATACAGACCCTATCCTCAACTTTTTAATGTTTTTGAAGCACTAAGAGAGATCTATCTTTTGAGCATAAAATCACTGGCATAGGGGGTGTAGTTCAGGAGTTATGGCCCTTGAAAGAGATGAGGGTTTTTTTGAAGAAAAAAATGGGCCATACTGGCCGAATAACTTATTCTTGTTATATGTACACCAAAAACAAACAGATCTAACTGAGGCTTTTGTGTCTGTTAATAAAAGCAGAATGAACTATATACTTCGGAATATTTGATGAAAATTATTGCCTCATTATAGTTCTATACAACAGGCTTATCAGGGGTCAATATGTGTCATGCCATGGCCTCCGGAACACCTTTGGTAGAGGGGCATTGGGATAATACATAGGTATGGCAGATCCTGGATATGCAAACTCATCATGGAGATCTGATAGTTGTATACCCGTGTCTTCCTGGAAGTAGAATCCTAAAGGAAGTTGTTGGATAGTGTCTTCTTAGCTGGGAGGGGCATCTATAGCAAAATCTATCATTTCACTATGAGGACCTGAGATTTTGGTGCGGCCTTCGAACATCTGCTGTCGTTGATATAGCTCAACTTCCGATGGGTGGAGAACATCCCACAACCCATGAGTAGCCTCTACAAAGATAGTTCCGTCAGTTTTATTGAATAACATACCATCCACTTCACATCCCAAGGAAGCCATGAATTTCGAACATCATCAGCTCTGAACCGAATCAGTTCTTTATCATTTTCAATATCAACGAGATGAAAACCCAAGAAATCCTTACTTTTAGGATCACTGGAGAGAGGCTCCACACAAAAGTTTGGATTTAAAGCATCGAAGGATAAAAGGTTCGTCGGTCCTCTCGTGCCAGTAATAAGAAAATTTCATAATTTTCAAAAAGTCCGCTTAGTTAAGGCAGGACTTACAATTACAATATTAGCGAGAGGTCTAATTAAACCTTCAACCTCTACAGCTTCACCTTGTCCACTTGTTTAATTCAAAAACTATGTAATTATGCATATGGATGACCACACCCAAATTACTTGCATGCAGGCAGAGTTAGGCTTAGTGGACAATACTCACTGTATACCTATGTAGTCTCACATTAACTAACCCTTTCCTTTATATTCAGTGTGGGCAGGGGAGGGGTCTGATGACCACACCCAAATTACTTGCATGCAGGCAGAGTTAATATCCTATGTAGTCTCACATTAACTAACCCTTTCCTTTATATTGAGTGTGGGCAGGAGAGGGGTCTGATATAAGACATTACAAATACCAGTAAAAACTAGAGAATGTATTCAATCTTGGTACATTGTGGTCATGCAGGAGGCATATATGTGCAGTGTAATCTCTGGCAGGGGGCGGGAAGTAGCTGTCAGGTTGGTTTCAATGGCCACTTAATGTTGCAACCACCCTTCCACAAGGTTCACTTGTAACCACAAAAGTACCGAGACTTGGTATTATCCTATAGCATGCTTCCCTCCTCCAAGAGGTAAAGGGTTGACTGTACTCTTTGGCACCTTTTACTTCTCAACAGGTAAAGGGTAAAGCATGTGCCACACTTTCCTTTTTCCCAAGCGATAAAGCGTGGCAGCTGCATGACACTACCATTACACTAACTTTCTTTATCCTACTAATGCGTTCTTGCACTCGTTTTTCTCACTATCCTAACAACATTGCCAGAACATTATGTTTACTTACTCTGAAAATCAATACTCCCACATATTACTAAACCACTCAAAATGGCAACAATTTTTATCTTATGTTCACATCTATACCATATTTCTGGTAACAATAGAACATAGCTAAAAGAGAGAAGAGATTTTAATTTCTTTTCTTAATTTATTTCAACTAGATAAACAACAACCACACTATAGAATTGAAGTGCAAGAGTTTACTTCCCAGTTAGCACATGCTAGCATTAGTAGTGTATTATAATGCAGTGTGTGATCTGCAATCGCTATTTATGGATGACACATCAGGGTTATGCAATGTTGAAATCAAAGGATGTGTTTAAATAGTAATGTGACATTTGTATTTAGATGCCAAAATGGAAGTACACATCCACACCAATGTGTGTTTTTGTATCCACACTAGCATTCCCCCCAAAACACAACCAAAAAATGTTCCTATTGTGGATAAGCTACTTATAAAGGAGATCACATAATATCTTACTACCTTAGCCTACATCAGCTCCAGTAAAAGTAATAGCTATCATTCTAGCTAGCTAACTGGTTTACGATCATGATTTTTCATGAAAGACAACTTGGATCTCCCATTCTGAGCTTCTAGTTGTTGGGTGAGTTGATAGCGTAGTTTTTATTCAATCAGTTAAGATATTTATACACTAAACAGCTAGGTCATCCTATCTTGTGTGATGGCTCTGCTTCGTAGAGGAGCAGGACACAACGATAACTTAATGTTAGTCAATACTCCCTTACATTAGTCACCACACTCTTCTGGATACTAATTTCTGAATACTAATTTCTGGATACTAATTAGTAATTTTGCTGACAAAGAATTGGTGTCACTCTAATAAGTGGAAACAACCTTGGAATTGGCACTGGCAAAGCCTAGATTTGTTGTTCGCTGACCACTCAATTGATAAAGTACCACTTCAAAGCTAAGGTAAGTTAAAGCTTAGAAGCGCCACTGATCTCATTTACAAGCTAGCAATTTCTTTTCTGTTATGCTAAACTGTTTTTATGGCAAACTTACTTAATGCTGATGGGTGTAGAGTTGCTTCTGGACCTTAGAATGCTTAGAATGTTATATATCCTCTCGAATGTGCCTTAGAGTCTTATCCAAAAAATTTAATTCTTTACCTACCACGGTGATGCAATAATTAGTCACATGCAGACCTTTAAAGAGTTCAAGTGAGCTTCTCTATATTTAATGCAATGTCATGTGGTGAATTGCTAAATACGTGCAATTTAATTCTAGATCAAGGCAGAACTAGTCAAGTTGGAACCATTCATAACCAATCATGCTTGCTAAATATAGAGCTAGCCTTAGCACCGTCCAAACACCAGAATTCTGGCTGAAGCATTGTCAGTGGCTAGTGCAGACACTCACTACACCAGCTTGCTATTGTCACACATTGTAGTGTATGACAATCATGTATGCATGCATGACAAGCTACAGATAGATAATGATTACCCTGGCAAAACAGCAACTACAGTTTATATAATGAAACAAGAATGCCTTTCCCATTGGGTTAATCTGAGGGAGTTTGGTTGGAGAGATCTGTCACAAACAGTGTTTTAAAGGAGATTGGAAATCTAAATATGGTGTGCACAAAATGGTAAAAGTTCATTTGATTTTCACCCCCACCTAGAGAAACCCACCTAAAGAAACCATATTTGGCTGTCCAGCTAATGTGGAGTATGTGTCTTTATATGCTTCCTAAGAATGCGGTCCTTTCAGGTGTTGAATACCTCATACCACGAATGTAATTTCAAGTTTAAAAGACATTGCTTCTCAAAAATTTGGTCCTTTCTGGTGATGAGTTATTTATACCACACACAGAGTGGATGAAGTAAATATACATATATAGCATCCTCTGAAGAGATGACTTAACAATATGTCTGGCGGATGACAATAATTTATGACCAATTAGAATGACCTTCTCAATAATCAGTTTGAAATTTACTCTTGCTCAATTCTAGACAGCTGGCATAATATAGTAATTGTTTGATAGTCTGCTAGGAGACTGAGCAGTAAGCTGAGTAACTGATTTGTAAAAAGTGTTTGTTCATCTACATACATATATACAACTCCTGCTCCTTCTTAACACAACATATCACACAAACTCTGACATCTCAGGGGGAAAAATTAAATCAAAGAATATGCACATTCCCAAAAGACAGCCTACAGACTTCTGGTTGGATGGTACGAGCAAACAAAATTATAAAATGTTCTTTGGATTTCGTAGATACCTCCATATACGCATTTTCTAGGGTTCTAACAATGGAAATATCAGCCATGAACTCATCCTGGGGATCTCCCAGTTTTATATCTCTGTAACACCACCCCCACCCCCCCCCCACCCCCACCCCCACACACACACCCCAGCTCTTTGTGTTTGTGTCTCCCACCCAGTCAGTGTCCGTATGTATCCAGTCAGTGTCTATATACCACTTGGTAGCCCCTATTTTTGTCTCCCGTATAGTATTCATGACTCCAACCCATCACCCAGACATTTGGCTCTGTATCTGTGTCCACTCATCTCTATGTGTTTCCCAAGCCTTGAGCTATCTGTGTGAGTCTCATGTCCAGCTGTATGTGTCACCCAGGACTTGTAGTGCAGGATGGTTTGTATGAAAACAATGTCCCGTAGGATTTTTTTCTAAAATTGTGGTTCCAGAACGTCAGTTTCCCCAGAACAATGTTAGTATATATCAGTTTCCCCAGAATAACATTAGTATATATCAGATAGGTTCAGTTTCCTCACCTAATAATTTTTATATTGACAAGCCTAACATGTACAAAAAAATCATCAAGTTAAAAATTATGTGCCACTGTGATGAGTGCACTAAGCTGTTATTCTTCTTGTGGATTTCGGGAACATCGTAGTTTATATCCATAATTTCTTTGTGACTATCTTTCTCCGTGGGAAAAATGGCATAATAGAAGCTGAGATCCCAAGCCAGTTTGTTCACAACCATCTTCTTCTGTTTGATACTAAGTTGTCTGTAATATTCTGGTGATATATTGGAGGTCATTTGACTGTCATTATAGTAGCCCTTCCGCAGTAGTGAATCATTTGATCTGATGAGCTCAATTAATACTTTAGCATCTTGATCGAATGTTTTGAAGTTTCCATAGTAATTGTAGCCAACGCGGCATGGGTGGCAGATATCAAAGATGGGTAAAAAGTGGGGCTCAATTGCAATTGTTCCCTTTCCGTGTATCCAGAAATTGATGAAGTCTGAGAAAGTGATGTTAATTGGAGTGATTCCATTCTTACTCCTCCACTTATTGTACTTGTCTGGCTGATTGAATTCATAAATGCCTTTCCTGATCCAGTTGAAATGTGGTATGTCATTCTTCAGTCCAAGCAATGGATACTTCTCTACCTTGTCTCTATAGGCACTTACTAAGCGTTCCGCTGGATCTCTGTACATAATGAACTTGTAGTAGTTCTCTAACTTATATGACACCGCACTATCACGTAAGTTCACAAAGGAGTGCTCTCTCACAGGACGTTCAAGATTAGTGTGAATAATTTCATGTTCCTTGTTTACTTCATCACTGCGTACAGCACCTACAATACAAAATAATGCAGGTAGTGGGCGGTTGCTATTTTTAGCACATTGCTATCATTTTTATTATTATCAACACGTTATTGCACGACTTGAGAAATAAATTGTACATCGTTAATCAGATCTTTGGCATTGCCTAAAAATATATCGTGTGTGTCAACCATGCAGCACTAAGACAAAACAGGGTGTGATACAGCAATCTCATAACTACTATTTATATATGTACCTTGAGCCAGAAAGAACAATATTTTCAGAGAAGTACAGCCAACCTTTGGAGGAAAGCAGGAAATGGTTCTTTCCTTGTCATTTGTGACCAGAAACAATTTATTGAGCGACTCTGTGCTGTCTAGTCCATGTTTATCACAGAAATACCATGCTTGAGCCTGTTGGAACTGCATAATGACCATTCCTATAATGAAATATTTGAGATATTAATTATACTCACCTTTTCTCGTTCGGGTACTGACATTTTCCAGAAATCTACTGCATCGGTGTCTGTATAGTACTCTGTTACTGGCAGCTTCCAGAAATCTACAGCATGTCTGTCTGTATAGTGTCTTTGCAAATTTAAGGTTAATTATGATGATGATAATTGATCGACAACCATCAACTTGGTGATGATGATACTGGTGGTGGGAATGCAAGCATGATACACATTAATGGGTGTAGTACATTTTGTTTTCATGCAAAAGTGATTTGCTAGAGTAACTAATTTATTTTGCAGTATTTGCTTCGTGCACTATTAGGAAAGGTTAATGAAGGGTGTGTGCTCCAGCACCCCCTAATCTGAGAGTTGTAGGCCATTTTCTTCCCTTCTCCGCCATCCCACACTACTTATTTTGAGAGGAAAACCTCAAACCAACAAACACACATGATGGTATTCCTACATCTAACAAGTACTAGTCCTATACTGACATGGAAGAGTTTCATAGAGCAGAGTTGTCCATTACTTGTTGTATTATGTCTCCTATGGACCATGCAGGAGGCCCGTAGCAAGCAATTTTGATGTGGTCCAGCCAGGAAGTGGGTGTGGCCACAGGAGTGGCAGGATGTGGTTACATTTTATTACTGTTAATTGCTTATTGCTATTGATTTTGGCTGATTCTGGCTAGCACACAAGTCCAGTAGTGAGTAGTTATTTGAATGCAAGTCCATCATGTTGTTAAATTGTATTGCCTGACAGACTGTAATAATGCTGATGATTCCACTTCAAATTGTGTACAAATTCTTCTTTTCATGCTCCTCATCCAATATGTGTGTGTAAATTCTGTGGTGGTCAAGTAGGATATATAAATCACCTTCAAAATTGCACAGTTTCGCCAAGCATCTCAAAGATTGCTGTAGAATGATTGATTCTCAAACTTGCATTGTAACTTACACATTATAATAATTATGTACAATGTCATATTATTTTAAATTTATTCATTGCCGGGAAGAAAAAAAAATAATAATAATAATAATGCTGATTGATATTGAGCAAATATATTATACCTGTGATCTGAACTACCTACAAATTCATTTATTAAGATAATCTTGAGATCCAGTGCATCAGTTTTATCCTTATGAACATGAAGAAGCATTAAGTAATTCAGGCATTCCTGCTTCATCTTTGCACAAAGATGCATCTTTACACACCTTAGGACACTAAAAGACCTTTCAGAAGATGAATTTGTGGCGGGCATTACCACAAGGCATTTGATGGAAGACAAAAGTGTCAACTGACCAGAGGAAAGTGAAAGAAAGTAATTCTTGACATCAAAAATGTTGATTTGTTCATCTCAAGAGTCTCCTACTGACTTGTCTTGGAACTGAGTGTTGGAAATGCACACCAAAGATCTAGTCAGCATTGCTTGTCCTTATTCTTTTTGTCTTGATTCCCATGATACAAATATCAACATCTTTGGCCTCATCATACAGTACGTGAGGAATGGCCATTTCGAGAACCAAACAGGCAGAAAAGCATGGAAGATTACATTCTTCTTACAAAGGAGCATTTAGGAAAGTTGAGCGAGACTGGTTGGTGGGGCATATCTCCAGCAATCTCTGGTGGACCTCAAGAAGCAGATGGAGCAGCTCTAGGAGTAGTGATAAGAAGGACAGACTGGATTGACAAAACCGCTAAATGTTTCGTGACGTTGCAAACAATTGTTTGATTATCAACTCTGTATGCATGCGCATGATTTGATTTAAGCAGGATTGAACTCTGAACCTTTAAACTTTTATTTAGCCATAGTTTAAAAAAAGTGAAAACCGGAGCAGCCGGACCCTTTGCTACAGCCCTGCTCACCTACTCATGAACTAGGAGCCATGACCTACCTTTAGGACTCGAACTCAATGGACCACATGCCTATAATTCTAACTCAATGGACCTATGATTCTAACTTCGAACTTATTATTATAATTTTTTTATAGCTGGGCTTGAAATTTGGTGCAGCCAAAACCAGAGCGGCCATAGTGTTTGCTACAGCCCTGCCATGCTAGAGTTAAAAAGGAGAAGAGGAGTGTACTAGAGGAAGAATTAGATCCTATATACATACCACAAGGAAGTTCTTTTCTAGAGCAAAGTTGGAAAAGGTAGAAATTGTAGAAAAAACATTAAAAAAATTACAATGCCAAGTGAAATCTTGTGACTCCTCCCACCATCCTCATAACTAAATTGTCTGGAACTTCGTCATTAATTTCGTAGCTTATTTCATCGCCAATTAATTTTTGTGTAATTTCAAAATGCCCATAACATTCATAAGTCGAAATATATTTGAAGTCATAAAGTATCAAATTACCTACCTGTCCTTATCTCATTAGAAAAAACATAACATAACAGCAATATACTTTAATCACTGTAAGTGCTGCAATAGTGGGAAGTATGAAAACCCACCTTGTAGTACTTCCCAAGAACATCTATAAATGTGTTTTGGAGGCATATGCATGAACATTTTGCAGTCTGATGTGGTTAATTAATCTAAAATAAGAGTGACACTATGTTTTCAAAGGACCTCTCTATCCACCACTATCCAAAGACTAAACCTATCTATAGGGCACTATACAAAGTATCACATGTGTAAAACTATGTATATATATATATATATATATATATATATATATAATATGCAAGACAAGAAGTGTGCCAGAGGAAAACATGGAGGGAGTAAATTTCAAGTTGATTATTGTGAAAGGCATTTTAAAATATATATGTATACATTGAATTGACCCGTGGAGATCAAAATGAAGCGAGAATTACCAAAGGATGCTTCACCAATATTATAATGAACTCCAAATGTATTACAGATTGAGGGTGGAAATAAATAAACAATTACTTTCATGACATCAAATACTTTAAGCGTTCGCTTTATTTGCTTTTTTTTTAAAGCTTCCTTGTTGCTGGGTCTCAACTCTCAAGACTATGCACATGAAACACTGCCTTTGTCTGTCTGATGTGTTGCTGTGCATACACATGTTATTCAGACGATTCATTCATTTGTTGTATTGTCTGTTCCATGTTCCAATATTGACTCTGAACACAGATTTTCAATCTTGAGCACTGACACGATGTCCAATCTGGATCGTGCAACCATTATTTCAATGGTGTCACTAAAGTTAAACTGTGATAGTTGTGGCTTTGAAACTAAACTGAGCTCCTGAATAGCTGCCACTTCTGGTGCCCTTAAAATGAGCCACTCTAATTTCATAGTTATTGGCACACCAGAGCACCTACTTCACTTTGTTTTTTTATCCTTCATTTTTTTGTAAAATTAAATATTTCTTAATACTGCAAGCACTTTCACTCTGTTTGTCAACACTTTGTAGGTGTGGTCAGTTTGTGGGCATAGTTTTTGTGGGTGCAGTCAAATCTAAATTTCTGTTTAGAAAAGTTGACAACTATGATCTTGAGCTCCATTTTGACACTTTGATGTCCGGAAGGATGGGTAATTGAGGAGAGTATAAATATGCTGTAGAGACTTATTCACCTGAGAACAAACATTATACAGTAGAACATCAGTTAGGCCAGGGTCTAACCACATTGTGGATAATTCAATTTAGGGATCATTGAGGTTCATTATATTTGTAAGCTAGGCCGTAAATTTAATTAACTTTTCTGACAGCATTAGTCAAAACCTAGGTGAAGGTGTTTTCATGTTTGTAAAGTTCTATTCACACACTGAAAATAGCCCACTCTACGTTGATATCATTAGTTATCTACTCAGGCTCTACAACCAGCCAAAAAGGTACTCTTGAATTGCAAAGCCTAGGGACACGAGAACTCATACCCACAGACCCTGGAGAACTCCAAGAACAGGGACTCGAGAACTCTACCCACAGACCCTGGAGAACTCCAAGAACAGGGACACGAGAACTCTACCCACAGACCCTGGAGAACTCAAAGAACAGGCATGAGAACTCTACCCACAGACCCTGCAAGAACAGGGACACTAGTTCACAATAAGAGAAAACTAATACAAATAGCGGACATGTGAAAATAGACATGTATAAATAGCAATTTGAAATTCAAATGCATTGAAAACATCACGACGCTAGTCTTATATTGGCAACTACCCTGTAAATAACAACTGACTACCTTCTTTATCTTATTGGAAGGAGTTAGGGCTATATATGAATTGTTCATGACAATAAAAATAAAAATATCAACTTGTGCGATATGGATGGATGACACTGCCTATACCTAGGAGCAGATAATAGTTCATTAGAGAAGAATTTTAATTTGATAAAAAAATGTTTCATGAGCTTTGGATAAGAGACTGTTGACTAGGGCTAGAGCTAGCAATTTGACATTTTGGGGGTGTCTTCAAATTGCATGGCCTGGGATCTTTACAAGTAGATTACCAGAAAAGCTGAACACTCAGCTAGCCAAACCTTTTCCATGTGTAGCAATTTGTTATAGGCTATCAAGGTTAATTGAGCACATTATAAAGTATGCTATCATCCATAAGCACCAAGTCAACTACACGTAACAAATAAGAGATATTTCAACAACCAAGTATTTGCTGTTCATAATATTCCATCTTTAATTTCCATTCTAAACATATTTAGGTCTTATGAAGACCAAAAATACAGGGTTGGAATGAAAAGGGTCATTGAAAGCGATATAAATCTATATAGTTCATATTTACCTTTTTAAAGTATCCAGGCCATCATTCTTCAAAGGAGCGTTGAAGTATAAAAATATAGCAGCCCCAAACAGCACCAGAATAACAAAAGTCGTGCATGGAGATATCTTTAGTTTGGACATCGCAAGCACCTTCTAGTAGGCCAAGACCAAGGGTTGGGTATATTCGTCTCGCGAGCAACCCGTCCGAATCTCTGGGAGCGGAGACCGACGAAAATACATTCGGCCGCGCCCCCTTCCTAACCATAACTGGGTCAACTTAGCATTTGTGTTGCCTTTTGATGTGGGATGCCTCAAAGTAACACTGCTATGATGTATAGAAATAGAGCACTATCTAAGCATTATCAAGTACACAAAGCCTTTCGATTGCAGAGCAATACGCAGTTAACAAGCAAACAACCCGATTATTATTCGCTATCACAAATTATGGCCAACACCCATGAAAAGTTGTGAATCTGATCCATGATGTCGATTAATTGCTATTCATTTAAGCTTCAACCTAGGGCAATATCAACAGGAAAGCTATAATGAATGTGCATCAATGTCAATGTGGATAATCTCTCCTGCCCCATACTAAGCTATGTAGCCTTCTCATTCTAACATGATGTGACTGGAGTAGTGCATACAAACAAACTCTGGATGCACATAAGGTGACTTATATTACAGTCTTTTCCTAAGCTAAAGCCAGCTGATGGTACTGCACAGTGGTGAGTATAAACTTTTCAGTTTTCCTAGACCAGCTGTTACATACAAAATGGCCTCATGTAGCATAGAGGGAGTACATGGCAAACAAAGTATTCTGTCTTCTACTTTTCATCATGATGTTTCATGGCAAGCCTAAATAGACACTTGGAAATCAATAGGCTTAAAATGATTAGAATACTTGCACTCTGGAGTCAAATTCAGAATATTGGTTTGACGTATTGGCCACAGAAGCAAGCCAATATCATCACACTTCTCAAAATCAATTGAAGCACTTGATGAAGAAACTGCAGAAAAAGTGGGCAAGCAGATCGAGGACAGATGAGATGCAGAATGAGAGGGCAGGACAAAGGTGGAACACAAAGGTAGAAATGACATGCTCAGGGGGCTCAGTAGGAGACATGAGACATGGACGCAAGGCCCAAAGCCTGGGTGACAGATAGAGCTGTATGGATAGAGCCCAAGGACTGGGTGTGTGGTGGTAGACACAGATACAGAACCCAAGTCAAGACCAGGGTGACACATAAGGCTGAGTGACAGGCACAGGCACAGGGACCAAGTCCTGGGTGACACATATATAGGGCTGGGTGGGAGACACAGACAGACAAAGGGGCTGGAAGGAAATGAATAAACTTCTCAAATATATTATATATATACAAAGAAGTGATATTGGCCTATAGTTCCTCATTGAAGTACGGTCATCACTCTTGAAAATAGGAACAATACGGTGAAACTTCCACTGACTGGATAAGGTATGCTGACAGATGCATGATGTTAAAAGGTGATGGAAAGGGGAGTAAAGTGGGAGAGCACAGTCTCTAAGCATTCGCTGATTCCTTCAGTTCCAGCAGCTTTAGCAACATTAAGGCTGTGAAGACTTCATCGGGGGTGGAACAATAGTAGAAATCAATTGTTCGGGTAATGCAGACTGAGATTGATTCTTAGTGTAAACAATAATCATTACAGAAACAGGTCTTACTCATGCCATCATTGGCACTATCGAGTTATACTGCATAAACGAGGGAAGATCATCACTTTATAAAATAACAATATATTATTGTGAGCAAAGTCATGAACTCTCTGCTCTACATACTGAAGTTTCACTTTACCCATCATACTCACCAGGTCATGTTTATAACTCAACTCATTATGTTCATGTGAAGGGGGTCTACTAACAAAAACTTGTGGTTATGACAAGCCTGGATGCTGAAAATCATTATTTTTCCCAGTCACCTGAAATTTAATTTCAGTGTCCATGCTTGCCTACTTCATCACATTTTAGTGCCTATGAAAATACTTGTTTTGTAGAGTAGGGCTGTATCTAGCCACATATCTAATTTCAACTCACTAGAACTTTCTGTCATGAACCACAACTGCAGCCAGTTCAGGAAGAGGTAGCTACCCCCATCTTGCTTTGGCACATTTTCACAAAAGAGAACACATACAGAGATCTATCTTATATTATGGTGTGAACAATCAGTTATAATTGGATGGAAGTGACGTGAATGACCAGCTATAATTGAAGGAAGTGTTGTGAATGGTCAGCTATATTTTGATTGAAGTGTAAATGGCTGTAAGAAGTGTTGTGGAAAAGAATTTGGTTTATAGACATGTGAAGTGAGTGATTAAGTTATTTCACATTTCTGCCTATTATTAATATACCCCAAAACAGAAACCATTTATGAGAAATTAATTAAGATTCATGCTTATGACCTAGCCTGTGATCTGCTCCTGCTGTAAAAAAAATTAAAATGTTTAAGCAGTTGACGTAACAGAAAATAAAATGAAAAATAACTAATGAAAACACAAGTGAGAAACTTTATTTTATAAGGGGTGCTCATATGTGCTCAGGGAGCCGAGGGGGCAGCACCCTGAATATATTTGGGAAATACTGAACCCATCCATACTCTCGTACCAAATTGTTCAGCATCCTGTCACCCAAAGAAAATCGCAATTATGGCTCGCTAAAAAAATCCAGCCCAGTTCTCTCTACAGCTAGCTAAGTAAGTTAAATCACAACTAAGCAGTGACAGAAGAAATTTTCCACATTTAACACATACACAGGAAAATAGAAACGACCAACAAGAACACCACAATTCTTTCGTCTCCTGCTGTGTGGCTTGTCACTTGCGCAGCTGCCAAAAAATTGGTTTTCACTGCAACATAACGGCCTGCTTTCCTTTAAAAAGATGTGGAATCTGCAGTTGTGCATGTAGCCATGGTTTTAGTATGCAGTTGTGCTTGTCACTCATGCAGCTGCCAAAAAGTCAGATTTCGTTGCAGCTTGACCAATTTGGAAGGAGTAGGCATAAAATTCAGATTTTCTGTGGACTGCCAATGTCACAATAACAGTGCATAATCAAGATGGATGCCAATAGGAAGCATTAACATAGTCTAGGAGAATGTATATAGGCAAGACGATGGAATAGCTCGTAAGAGAACACTAACCAGAATAGTTAAGTAAGTATCAGCCATTCATGTGGAGGTGGATAGGCTGTTGAGTCAGCATGGAATGGGGTAAGAGAAATAAATAGCTTTTGTGTGGAAAATCTGACAGCACTGCTCCAACTGTAAAATGTGGAAGAATCATGCATTGCCTTAACTTAAACCAACAAATAAAAGGTGCAGAAATGCAAACAATAATGATTCACATTTAATGAAGGTTGATTTGATGACGATTTTACGGTACTGCTATGGTGACCTGTACATAAAAGTGATGACATATTTAGATGTACAGAAGGTTTACCAGTAATAAATACTGGCAGCCTGGTTTAATTATATTATGGTGTGAATGATCAGTCATAATAGGATAAAAGTGGTGTTGAATTTCAACTATGATTGTGTTGTGAATGTGTTGTGAATATTCAACTATGATTGTGTTTTGAATGGTCAGATTGAATGGAAGTGTTGTGAATGATCAACTATGATGAATGGAAGTGGTGTAAATGGTTAGCTATGGTTGAATGGAAGTGCTGTGATTGGTCAGCTATGGTTGAATGAAAGTGTTGTGAATGGTCTGAATGGAGTGTTCAGCTATGGTTGAATGGAAGTGGTGAGGACAAGCATTTGGGACATAGACAGGAGAAATGAGAGAATAGAATGAGACATGATGTGATCCCAGAAAGCATCACAAAGATAATGCTTAACATAATTATAGAGGCGAAGGAAAATGAATAGGTGATATTGATTCCAGAATCTCGGCTTCATTGCATGCAGCTCTTTTTTCTTCGGGATTCTCTCTAAATCAGCTTTTTTTTACAATGCTGCTGCTTTAAAGAGATTCTTAAAGTAATTGATGTCAGCTAAAAATAATTATCATTCTACAATTACCTTCTCAATAATCAACTCTTCCTGATGAAGATGGCTAGAGCATCTAGTCGAAATGTCGAGAGCGTAAATTTTAAGGAGAATGTCATTATAATTTCTTTATGTCAAATGCAAGTTGACTGAATTATTTTTGATACACTCTGAGCCCAATGGGTGGTCCTGGCCTATTCTTCCAACCACGCCTCATGAGGCAGGCACTGAAACGTATTCATGATACTCCTGCAGCTGGACAGGAAATGGTCAGAGAACACTCGACCACATGAGGCTTGAAAAGAATTCGACTGGTATGGCATGGGACGTGAAGTCAAAAGTCTAAATTCAGTAAGCCACTTGTCCTCCTCTGGTAAACATGCCAATTGCCGACCATGGCAAATGGTTACAGTAGACATAGCAGAAGTTCCCATAGAAGTTCCCATGTACACCACCAACTACAGGTACCTTCATCTTGTACAAAGTTAATGGGCAGATGCAATTCCACTTCCTCACCAGACAGTTGTATGCATTATACTAGAGGGCTAACTGAAGTATTCTCACAATTTGGACACCCATACATATTGCATTCAGATCAAGGTCGCAACTCTGGGCACTCCACATCACACAGACTCTAGAAGCATTCGGTATCCATAAGTCACGGAACACTGCTGTGCATATCACAATGAAGGTGATAGTATGATAGTCCTTCAACAGATCCCTTCTACAGCTGTTAAGGACTTATATGCTTCAACAGATCCCTTATACAGCTGTTAAGAACTTATGTTGACATGCAGGGTGATTGGGAGCATTACCTTCTTTGGCTGTATGTTCGCCATACTTCTCAATTGGAGTCTCGCTATTCCTCCTAATGTTTGGCCACAGCCCAAAACACACTCTCTTATCCTACACATTTACAGGATAAACTTGCAGAACTTGTTGACTTTGTTGAATCTAACCTGATAACATCAGCACACAATCAGAAATTGTCTTGTGATCATCGCATGGCATCCCCTTCTTTCACAGTTGGAAACACCATATGCCTGTAGCATGGAAGCTGTGTCCTAGGTGGGAGGGAGAATGGCTAGTCACATCAGTCAAGAGTCCAGTGAGCATGGAAAAAGCAAACAAAAAGAAAACAAAATATCTCCATACAAATTGCCCCAGACATGGTTACGTCGCAAGACATGGACACACCAAGTGTTGAGCATTGGGGTGTCTCACATAATGTCAGAGAGAACAACTGATTTTTGTTGGAATGGGTGTTGGTACACTCCAATGCTATTGTTAATGTAATCAATCCAATACTCTTGTACCAACTGTTAGCCAACTGCTTAATTAACACTGTATGTAGCGTATCTTTATACACCAAGATCATGAACTTAGAGGTTAGACTGATGATGTATTAATATTGTTATTGTACACTTGTTAGTTCATCTAGACTGATATTGCATGTGCACAAGTGTGTCGATCACTAATGACCTTTAATAGGGTATTAATGTTTTCCATTTTTCCTGTAATTGATCATGCTTCTCTGAATTTTGCAAATTTTTGCCATCAAACTTGGTGAAGAAATGCATGTCACCACAATGATATATAGCACCAGGCCAAAGTTGGACTGCCATGACAAGTATAGTAGACAATTTTTTCCCCCATGGCCAGCAATTTGTTTATATCTGGTTTAACTAATTATGCCACTTTTATACATATGACTTGAAAGCACATAGAAAGAGCTATCTTTTGACACAAAAATTATATTTGTAGGCCTAGAAACCTAAACGTTAATGACGGTTTTTACTTCGTGGCATGTTTTTGGTGGTTTGACCCAGAGACGCACAGGAAAATATTTTGTTGTGGTAAAAGGTTAACTTTTGAGAGAATGGAAATCAAAGTTACAGATCATACTACAACTAGAGCTCAACTGTAGATAATGAAATAAAGTTGGCAGGAACATTAAAACCAATATGGCAATGATGGGTTGAAACTTCCACATTAGCTGTTGACCCAGAGCTACATCAACAATAAAAACTCAAAGCAATGCTCTAGAAAAAATATAACATAATTTTTTATGTTTCATAATGACCCAAATGTGCATGCTGATATAGGATGTTTAATATTGTCACATGATACCTATCATATATATACTCTATTCAACCTATGTAGATCTGTGTCCTGGAAAGAAACCAAATTTCATTGAGTAGCTAACTCCAGAAGAGTCAGACTCTATGGGATAGAGAAGCTGAAGGGCTACCTCCAGATGTAGCAGAGTCAGGCTCTATGGGACATAGAAGCTGCATCTATATACTGAAAAATGAAAATACTAAATACCAATCAATAATCTGTGTTAGCTCTTTGTTTTCTGGGGGTTTTTTTACACTCACCAATGTTGTTGAAGTCGACAGTGAGAAGATATAGCAACCAATCATGGAGTCACTGCTCAAGAAAATAGATAGTATAAATGGGCTGGCTAGGCTATTACAGCATGTAATAGATTTTGTTAAAGCTGGAACAGCAGCTATTCCCATGATTCCACAGAGGGTGGTACTTCTACTTGGTCCTGGTAATACTCATATACTCTTTTTTTTTAAGTCTAGAAAAATATACCCACAAGAGATTAGTTTGCCAAGTGTTTTGGCAGATTCTTAGAAAAAATTCTTGCTCTGGTAGCCTATTAGTGGCTTATTATCATGTGATACATAAGATAGCATACACGTGAACCAACTATGAATAGTGATCAGCAAGTTAGGCTAGATTGTAAACAAGTCATCGAGGCTGTCTGCATGCTTCTTTTGATGTCTTTCTTCTTCAACCATGCCTGGGAAGACGGGAGAGGTAATGGAGGAGAGCATATCATCTGTAGAGACTTTTTCACCTGAAAAAAGTTTGTAATAGTTTGGAATATACTATTATGCAACCAAAAAAAAGAGGAAAAAAGCCCCCCAAAAGGTTAATAACACCTTAACGAATATCGGGTGTTTTGCTGAAATTAGTGATGAATCAAAAATGTTGTACGCATTGGACAATATGAATCTTGTAGTGACATTATGAGGAATGGTACAAGTTATGAATGGGGAAAGAGGAGATAGATATATACATTGACAAGATCTTGATGATGAATTTCACAGTTTTTCTGTCAGTTTCCTACCTTTGCGAAGGACTCTGAAACATGCTTAAAGTGTTTTATCAAATTCAGCTGAAGTCACCATTTAGGATATACACAAGAAGTTGCCAGACATAATCTTTGATTTTTTTCCCAGCTTTTTTAAAATGGTGGTTAAATCAATATAGGGAGTGCTGCCGCACTTCCAATATATACGAACACTCTATGTGAAACATCTATAAAAGCATGTATCCCAATGCACAATTATCCAACAAACACTCGGGTTTGAATAGCCAATGTGTGGCTGAGTGAATGCTTTGGGACAATATCTAAAAGAATGATGATGCAAGAGTGTGCTTACCTGGGTGAGTTCTCTCCAAGGACCACAGAGGAGAAGGATCCCTCGAGTTGGACACAGGTAAGCATATAGTCATCCGTTAAATGGTGAGTCGTTAGAAGAACATTTGTTTCATAATTCTTACCATTTGAATGGACTGGAATATTCCCCATATGTAATGCTAAGACAGAGACAAAACAAGCGTACAGTAGAGCTATGTTTCCATTTTTCTGGCACTTGTATAATTATTTGCAGTGTTGGAAAATGATCTCTATTATTGTAATGTAAATTATCACGATAGACAGATCTTGCACAGTGATGATTGATCTGTAACCATTCTTCCTCTTAGCACTACCAGGCCAAGGATCAGAATGAGTCCTTTATTACCAAATGCCTGTCTCTTCTAAATTTGACTTCTAGAATTGAATTTTACTCCTGAGCTCTGTGGGAACAATATAACCAGCTCTGATGTGCCACTCCTGGATCTGGAGTCATATTGGTTGTTACTGAGCACTCGATTGGCCTACCTATCAACCAGGCCAGTGTAGCTTAGACTCCCTAGCATTTATTCTATCAATCTCTTCACATGATGACCATTTTAGATTATTCAAGTTGGGTGACCTATTCACAATTTTTGTGGTAATGAACATTGCCAATCACCTCTGTCCTTCACTGGCTAACATCCTCTTTAATACCTATTGGTAAACTTCAGAACCCTTTGTTGATGGTGAAGTCCTCCGGTCTGATGAAGGAACCACAGATCCCCCAGCAATGCCCCTATTATACCCTTGCAAACATCCCCCTCTTCATTACCTTAAGCTGAGTATCTGATATGAAGCAAGTATGGTATGCTAGTCTAGGCTTCTGCAGCCAGCCACTTAGATATGAAGAGTTTACTGAAGAGTCTGTTACCGTGAAAGTGGCCAAAAATAAAGAAGGACTGTTCCATCTGGCTAAGACTGCAACCACACAACTAACTTTTCAGCCTTTATTCATGGCTTTGTCCACAGTTCATTCTAGAACAAACCCTGGCCTGAATTCTCTGTTACAACCACTGGAAAATACCATCACATCTTGTTTTATCCCAGCTTCAACAGGCAGAGCTCCTCCAAGTGATCTTGAGCAAGAACTCTTCAGCTTACCTACCCACCTCAGTGCATTAGGTATTGTTAATCTGCTTAATGGCTCATCCAAAGAAATCCAAGGATCAATTTCCATTTCAGCCCCAGTGAGTCAATTTATTGGGTTCCAACTACTGGAAAAGCATTGATGCAAAAGATAACCGCAAAACAAGTTGTCCAGAAGTAATGATTGGAGGACTTAAGGTCCTCCTTTGCTGCCTTCAAATCAGTCCTGTTTTTTGTTGCCCAAAAAGAGGTGTATTTACCTGGCTAACATTCGTTCCTCTTGGAAGAACTTGGCTTCCCATAAGGGTGCTTTAAGAAATACCTTGTCCCTGATATGTGCTTGTGGGATGTACTTCATCATGGAACATTCCTTCCTTTGCCCCAAAGGTTGCCTCCTTTCCATCATGTACAATGAGGTCTGTAACACAGTGGGCTGTAAGTTGTCTGAAGTGTGTAGTGATATTGCACTGAACCCACTCTGCAACACTCTCAGGAGAAAACCTTAATGGTGCCTCTGCAATAATTGAAGATGGAGCCAAGTTAGATATCTTGGCAAATGTCTTCTAGTGTTGTTGCCTTAGGAGGACTTACTTCGATGTATGTGTATTCTACCCATTAACTTTTACCAACCATTAACAATTCCTTCCTTCCACATGCAGAAACATGCAAGACATATGAACAGTGTCTATGGGAAGTAGAGCACGGTTCCTTTATTCTACTAGTTATGTCCCTCACTGGGGGTTGTGTAAGTGCTGCTATAAAAGATTGGCATTGATGCTGGGTGAGAAATGAGGCGTTATATATACCCCAACCTTAATATGGATGTGATGCAAGCTTACCTTTTCATTTGCATTCTTCCATCCAGTGCACACATGTGACTACTCAACTGACCTGGTAGGGGCTTAGTCAAACATCTCTTTCTTGCTCCAATTATTCTGAACCCTGTAATTTTAGTTCACTTTCATCAATGGCTCCCCCCCATCTGTGTATCAATATTTTCTTGAATAGGTAAAGCAAATGTGACAGATAGATCCATATATTTTGAGCAGCAATACCAAGTTTTTTATCCGACTCCCCACTGAGGGCTCAATTATTTTTCCAATAATTCAAGCTTATTTAAACTGGTAATGGTGTTGTAGTGAAGAGAATGATCGAGGGCAGCAGATAATGCAGGCTTATTTAAACTGGTAATGGTTGTTGGAATGATGAGGGCAGCAGATCATGCAGGCTTATTTAAACTGGTAATGGTGTTGTAGTGAAGAGAATGATGACGGCAGCAGATAATGCAGGCTTATTTAAACAGGTAATGGTGTTGTAGTGAAGAGAATGATGAGGGCAGCAGATCATGCAGGCTTATTTAAACTGGTAATGGTGTTGTAGTGAAGAGAATGATGAGGGCAGCAGATAATGCAGGCTTATTTAAACTGGTAATGGTGTTGTAGTGAACAGAATGATCGAGGGCAACAGATAATGCAGGCTTATTTAAACTGGTGATGGTGTTGTAGTGAAGAGAATGATCGAGGGCAGCAGATAATGCAGGCCTATTTAAACTGGTGATGGTGTTGTAGTGAAGAGAACGATGAGGGCAGCAGATAATGCAGGATTATTTAAACTGGTGATGGTGTTGTAGTGATGAGAATGATCAAGAGAAGCAGATAATGCAGGCTTATTTAAACTGGTGATGGTGTTGTTATGAAGAGAATGATCGAGAGCAGCAGATAATGTAAACTGGTAATGGTGTTGTAGTGAAGAGAATGATGAGGGCAGCAGATAATGCAGGCTTATTTAAATAGGTAGAATGATGAGGGCAGCAGATAATGCAGGCTTATTTAAACTGGTAATGGTTATTGTAGTGAAGAGAATGATGAGTGCAGCAGGCTTATTTAAATTGGTAATGGTGTTATGGTGAAGAGAATGATCGAGGGCAGCAGATAATGCAGGCCTATTTAAACAGGTAATGGTGTTGTAGTGAAGAGAATGATGAGGGCAGCAGATAATGCGCAGGCTTATTTAAACTGGTAATGGTGTTGTAGTGAAGAAATGATGAGGGCAGCAGATAATGCAGGCTTATTTAAACTGGTAATGGTGTTGTAGTGAAGAGAATGATCGAGGGCAGCAGATAATGAAGGCTTATTTAAACTGGTAATGGTGTTGTAGTGAAGAGAATGATGAGGGCAGCAGATAATGCAGGCTTATTTAAACTGGCAATGGTGTTATACTGAAGAGAATGATCAAGGGCAGCCGATAATGAAGGCTTATTTAAACTGGTAATGGTGTTGTAGTGAAGAGAATGATGAGGGCAGCAGATAATGCAGGCTTATTTAAACTGGTAATGGTTGTTGTAGTGAAGAGAATGATGAGGGCAGCAGATAATGAAGGCTTATTTAAACTGGCAATGGTGTTGTAGTGAAGAGAATGATCGAGGGCAGCCGATAATGAAGGCTTATTTAAACTGGTAATGGTTGTTGTAGTGATGAGGGCAGCAGATAATGCAGGCTTATTTAAACTGGTAATGGTTGTTGTAGTGAAGAGAATGATCGAGGGCAACAGATAATGCAAACTGGTAATGGTGTTGTAGTGAAGAGAATGCAGATAATGCAGGCTTATTTAAACTGGTAATGGTGTTGTAGTGAAGAGAATGCAGATAATGCAGGCTTATTTAAACTGGTAATGGTGTTGTAGTAAAGAGAATGATAATGCAGGCTTATTTAAAATGGTAATGGTGTTGTAGTGAAGAGAATGCAGGCTTATTTAAACTGGTAATGGTGTTGTAGTGAAGAGAATGATCGAAGGCAGCAGATAATGCAGGCTTATTTAAACTGGTGATGGTGTTGTAGTGAAGAGAATGATTGAGGGCAACAGATAATGCAGGCTTATTTAAACTGGTGATGGTGTTGTAGTGAAGAGAATGATGAGGGCAGCAGATAATGCAGGCTTATTTAAACTGGTAATGGTTGTTGAGAATGATGAGGGCAGCAGATAATGCAGGCTTATTTAAACTGGTAATGGTGTTGTAGTGAAGAGAATGATCGAGGGCAGCAGATAATGCAGGCCTATTTAAACTGGTAATGGTGTTGTACTGAAGAGAATGATCGATGGCAGCAGATAATGCAGGCTTATTTAAACAGGTAATGGTGTTGTAGTGAATGGAATGATCGAGGGCAGCAGATAATGCAGGCCTATTTAAACTGGTAATGGTGGTTGTAGTGAAGAGAATGATGAGGGCAGCAGATAATGCAGGCTTATTTAAACTGGTGATGGTGTTGTAGTGAAGAGAATGATTGAGAGCAGCAGGTTTTTAACTACAGAGAAGAAAAATGGCTGCATAGGCAAGTGAGAATGTGGCTGTTTATGCAGAAAAGAGAACTCTGTATAATTATATAAAGAAGATAACATGGTTTGATACACCATTGTTTTTGGAAACCGCTGTGATATCTGATGAAATCTGAACAGAAATAGATTATAAAAACTGTGGTGGTCCATTGTCATTTCACAGGAAATCCTTCCCGAATGTGACAAACAAATCTCTGTGCATACTGTGCAGTTTGCCCTGAATGCTACATTATTTGGCTTTATCACATTGGAACTGATTCACTGGCAGAAGAGGAGACTGGTTTGTAAATGTGTTTGTTTGTATGCGAAAAATATAAACAAATATTTCATTTTGTATTATAATTACAGGCACCTCAGCTTGTAGTCATGTCTACTTTACATGAGTAATGCAACTCTGGAATTGTCTCCCTTTTATTGTCTAAACCGACATTCAAAGTGATCTATCTGTGGCAGCATTTCCTAAGTAACTTTGACTCTGCCATACCATGCTCATTTCATTGTTTCTGTTCCTGCTTAGGTATAATGACACACAGAGTGAGGAGTCTGGCTCCAAGAATTAATACAGCCATAAAATAAAAGGCCTCTTTGTGAGTTTATGATTTACATATATAGTTGATTTACATATATAGTAATCATGTTTACTTCTTTAAATTCTGACAGTATTTTAAGTGAATCCCATAAGATAAATCTGCCCAAAACATGGACTGGGCTGGAGGTCGAAGAACACTATTAACTACAAAACTTCCTCTTGGAAACTATAACGATTGTCATGTTGAATTTATCTGGCCAAGTATTGCTGGAAGCCAATGTCCCAAGCCAGCAATTAAATTGTAATGGGCGAGTTTATTTATTCGTGGGCATTATTTAGATATCTACACTAGCCTAAATGGCAAGTAAAGTAGCAGGTAAGTAAGCATTTAGACAATATGCTGGTATTATCTCTAATTATTTTTGACTTTGGTGTAGCAATTGTGAGGGCTACTGTCGAGGGTCAACCTCCAACATAGGCCTAGCCAGGTCACTCCAGATATATAGACCACAATTAATTAAGTGTTACAATTATTGTTTTTGTAATTATTACTATTATCAGCTGCAGTTTGGCACATAAAGGAGGTCATTTATTTTTCCATGTGATGAGCATACATAATACCTGAGGCAAATAGAGATTTCTATATCATACCTTCCCCTCGATGATAATAATGAATGCTAGGCTTTCAATGGTGAGCAAAGAAAATAAAAAACCTCGAGTATGTTGATGAACCAAATAACTATGTCCATTACCCTTTCCTGTCAGCCATGCATCTCATTCTCACCCACCTGTGCAGCAAATTTAATTTACTATGGGGGCAATGAAAGAGGTATTTTGGGAAAGTTTTGGGGGGGATTATTTAGTCATGGCTTGTTGTTTTTCTTATTTCAGGCTAATACGTTCTTCTAATGCTAAGGGGTTGCATCAGCTTATAACTATGCAGCCTATATACAATCGAGTTTTCTTCACTGTGATGACCATTTCCAATTTACTTAAACCTGAGGCAGATTGGGTCGGGAGACCACCACAAGAGACTGACAGACAAGCTTTTCAACCCCATAGGGAAATTGTATTTTGTTTATCTATAATGCTGTTCCATAGTAGCAGATCACCTGGTAGACTCTCCATCAGAGATGCAGATG